>VKHL01000145.1:0-71480 GCA_015146655.1 Ochromonas danica
AATGCTCAGTTTAGACCCAACAAATCAGACAGGGGTAATACGAGTAAAAGCAAGAATTACCAATCTGGTTGAGCATGGCGCCCAGACAGCTCAGCTTGAGGTGGGAAGCGTTCACATCGTAGAGGTAACAGGCCAGCCCCACCTGCGCCTGCTCTTCCACAGCCATCTGACAGCCTTGTTCATCTACTACGTCATCGACGAGAAAGGAGAGTAGCAGATGGATGTTCTCCATGGCTGTCCGCGTGTTGACCGCGGGCAGTGGCGGAGAGGCAACAGGCGGAGGCGGAGGGCCTGGCAAAGAGAGCGAAGAGTCTTCGATGCCGCTATCTTGAACTTGATTTTCCTCGACTGACGGCTGCAGCAGCGAGTCACTAGTGAAAGCGCTGGAAGGAACCGATTCGGCCATCGCGTCTTTCTTTTCAAAACTCCGCAACAGTCCCAGTGCCAGAATGCCCAGATTCTAGAGATTTGGCAGGAAAGGGGATCCCAGATCTTCAGATCTCCAAATGTCCAGACGCTGTTGCTTGGCGATGTAGTGATTGATGATCAGATTGAGAACTTTCTCTTGCACGACCTGGTTTACCATCTTTTCCACTTCAACTCCTGGTCTATAGTTATACTACTAGAGAGATGTTTGCTAGTTCTCGAGTGATGAAAAGGGTAACTCCGTTGAGAAATGTCCTTGTACGCAAGCTCTCCACTGAGCCTCCCAAGCCACCCAAGATGGCGTCCTTTAGCCGCGGCCCCGTCACCTTCGCCTCTCTAGGTATTACTGTATTGGTTGCAGGAGCCTTGTGGGGGTACTTCGAGATCTCCAAGGAGGAGAAGATGAAGGAGGTCTCCAAAAACGTGGTCTCCGTGGGAAAGCCTGCGCTGGGAGGGCCTTGGTCCCTCGTTGACCATCATGGAACCCCTGTGACCGATGCCACATACAAGGGAAAGCTCTCCTTGCTGTATTTCGGATTCACTCACTGTCCGGATATCTGCCCCTCTGAGTTGGTCAAGGTGGCCAAGATCATGAACGAGTTGGGTAGGCCACCCTCCTCCTATGCTTTGTGCTGCCTCTGAAATATCTCTTTCTCTGTGTACAATTCTCTCGCTATCGCTCTGCAGAGAAGAGAGGAGTGGCAAGTAAGGTGCAGCCACTCTTCGTCAGCGTGGACCCCAGCCGCGACACCATCGGACAGCTGCGGCACTACGGCCAGGACTTCCATAAGTCCATCATCTATCTCACTGGCACGACGGAACAAGTGGCCAAGGCAGCGCGTTCCTTCCGTGTCTACTTCAGCAAGGTGAACGATGCCGACCTCGACTCAGAGGAAGACTACCTCGTGGACCACTCCATCGTTCTCTACCTCGTGGGATCCAACGGTGACTTCCTCGACTTCTTCACGCAGCGCATGGAAGTGAAGGAGGTCGTGGAGAAGATTGCCAAGTATGCCAAGGATGAGGGCCTGGTCAAGTAGACAGACAACTAACTACTGCCTAACAGCTGCTGTGTTTCTTATAGTCTAGATATAATGAGCTCTCTGATTCTACTACATTGCTCTTTGCATTGGTCTAGCAGAGCGTTGAGCTCTTTGGTTGAGAGCTTCCCGCTGCAGTCCAGGGCCACGACCTCTCCAGCCTTGGCCAGGTAGGCCATGCTCACCTCCGTCCTGCCGCTTCTCCGGCCACTACTGCTGTATCCCTCACTACTTTGTGAGTTATTAGTGGATTCTTTCTGGGGCAGGGAGAGGGAGCAGGCGGAGAGCACGTCCTTCATCTCCACCTCTGCATCGCACAGCGCCAAAGATGCGCAGTTGAGCAGATTGACCAGATCGAAGCTGGACGACTCGAAGATGACGGCTGAGATGTAGATCACATTCTTGGGGTAATGCTCCAGCAGGATGACGGGAGAGACGGCGTCAACGATCTTCTGCGCCAGGCGCTTCTGCAGAGCCACGGCAGCGTCACTGTTTTCCTGCGGCAGATGAGGCGCTAGAGTCACGTCACACTCCACAGAGCCACTCTCAAACCCTGTCACCAGCTTGTTAGAGGGTCGGGGGGTGAAGACATAGCAAGCCACTTTGGAGCCATTCATCTCTCCAAAGGCAGAGCCCAGCACTCCCTCTGTTCGACACCAGCCCTTGGACAAGACCAGACAGCTCTCCTCCACCACTTGTATCTCCTTATTCTTCTCGCGTACTTCCTCCAGATAAGAAGGAAGGATGGAAGGAATAAAACACTCTGTCCTCATTCTTTTCGATGGCTTTCTTTGTGCTGGACCGCACTGTCACTTTCTTCTTAAGTTAATCTTCAGATAATGTTAAGTTAAGTAGTGACGAGGGGGGAACAAACAATTCATTCAATCCAGAGATCATGTCAGATCATGTGTTGACAAACTGCGCCAGCAAGTACTACGGCAGCCAAGAACTTGTCCAAAGTGAGAATGTAGACAGTCGTCAGGTAGTGACTAGAGAGCTCCAGGCGCAGAAAGGTTGGAAGCGCCCATTTCTAGAACAAACCTGAATTCCCCCCCCCCTCCCCCTTAGGGACTGCAGCTGCAGGAGTATATCAAGGTCTAATGGAGAGGTTTATACCGCAGCAGCGAACAAATTATGTTGCTTTGCTCAATGAATGGTCAGTTGTTTTCTACAGTGAATTGGACTTTCTAAATGATGCGGCGAATGAGATCCGATTAAAGGAACTGCTGGTAAAAGAAAACGTGACGGGTGTTTATGTTCCAGAAGTCTACAAAGATCTTTGCACCACCTGTCAGCTGCTGGTGAGTGAATGGGCTGATAGTATCAATCTGCCTGATCGCCCCTCAAATGTTATTGCAGATCTTATCCCAGATGCTCAGGAGGCATTTCTGACTAACCATTGAGGCAAGGCTCGGATCGCATTGCTCGATTTTGGCTTGGCAGCGTCAGTTACTCAGCAAGACATGGATACCATGGCATCAGCTCTGATTCACTTGGCAAACAAAGACTACTATACGAGCCTTGTGGATGATTTCATTGCTTTAGATGTTTTGCCAATGGAGCGCGCGCGATCGCAGCGAGGTCGTTCCTCTGATGGACAGAGCGCTCACTCCCTATGTCGAGGGGGTGGAGCAAAAGAATATGAGAAAGAGCTAAGACGTATATATGGTCTTGACCAACTTGGTTTATATGCGTGGTGGTTTCCAAGTATGACTCAGGATGCCATAACTGTCTTCAATGACATTCCCTCTCAATCCCTCCATACTTCGCGCTACTAGGTAGGTAGGGGACATTGGAAGAGGTGGCAATGTCTGGTAATCCGCAATATGATATCGTTATGGAGTCGTATCCCTTTGTTGCGCGAAAACCATTGGGAGAAGACAGACGAGCAATCCAGCGTGCTCTTCAGTAGTCTAACTACTCCCTATCAGTATTGTGAGCAATACCACAGCAGATCCTGTACAACAAAGATGGCCTGCAAGTCAATCGTTTGTCAGTTCTTCTCAACTCTGCCCTTGGAGTGGTTGTCCATTCTTCAGATCCTTCCTTGCCTCGAGAGAGATAGCGTGTCTCTGAAAGATTCCATCAAGTTCCTATTGTCTCCGTCTGCCTCTTCTCTGCGCAACATTCTAGTTAAGGAGGATGTCATGAGCATTTTTGATCTAGATGGATCGTCTTCCCAAACCACCTTTCTTTCTCAAGATGTGGCTTAACCAAACTTCTTCCCACTGAGAGTGCAGACGGATTGCGAGCAGAAATTGTTCTTCTATTTTATTGTTCATTGTTGATACTATGTTCAGTAAATTTATTCTCAAGTGTTTTTAAGTGACTGAGTACGACGATAACTCGAAGTACTTCAAGCTGTTACAGGAGTTCGGCAAAGGATACAGATTCACCAAGAACGGTTCTGGATGTGACATTCGGAACCGTTCTTTGGTGAATCTGTATCCTTTGCCGAACTCCTGTAACAGCTTGAAGTATCGTCGTACTCATCAGTCGGAGACGCTGCAGCATAGGACATCCGTGCCTCCACAACAGCGAAGGCAATTCTCAAAGACAAAGCGATCAAACGATTTTTAGTCGGGTAAGATGTTTTATTGGCTCGAAAATGAAAATGTACACCAAATTCACCAATAATTGTCACTTCTGATTGTCACCGCGGATCTGCTTTCAGCTGGAAGATTTTGTTAAGTTGACGTCCAGGAGATTACGTTAAGTTAACCTGTTAAGAAACTGTTAAGTTAAGCAATTGTTAAGTTAAGGATGTGTTGTTGTGAGATGAGAGCATGAGAGAGAAGCAAAACAAACAATTCAATCCAGAGCATGTCCCAAACCATGTTAACGAACTACGCCAGCAAGTACTACGGCAGCCAAGAACTTGTTCAAAGTGAGAGTGCAGACAGTCGTCTGGTAGTGACCAATCTGCTCTATCTCAAGGGAGAGCTCCAGGCGCAGAAAGGCTGGGAGCGAGTGAACGCTGAGCTGGACAAGTTGATCACCCAGCTAGAGGCCACACCTCCTGCCTCCCCCTCGTCCGCCCTCCTCTACAAATATCAGATGGAACTGTTGCGTCAAGTGGTGGTTCCCTATCTGCAGAAGCTGAAGGGGCGCTTCCACACTGACGAGAAGCGACAGTCCCAGCTGCTGGATGTCCTCTACTTCGTGACCAATCCACCCATCCATCACCCTGCCGAAGCTCTCTTGCGCTTGGAAACTGTCGCTGAAGACATTCGCAGGCAAGGCTTTTACTTCAAGTCCGAGCTGCTACTCGCCCTGGAGGGTTACCTGCAGACCCAGTGGCGACCTCTCATCATGGTCACACAGTCTCTGCTCCGGAACATGGGGTCGAAGCTTATCGGAGTAGGCTTGATTGGCGTAATCGGATGGCCACTTGCTGTGCTCTACCCCATGTTGCTCACCTCCCAGCAGCTGGCGCAAGTGGTGAAGGAGTTGGAGACCAAGAAGACTCTTTCTCCCTCTTCTCTCTTCTGCCTGGGTAAACTAGTTGTGTTTGTCCTTGTCTCATTGCAGCTTGTTCGCGTATTGGAGGCCTATCTGTCTGTGGCCTATTTGGCGGTAATTGCGGCGGTGATCTGCTTCACTGTGAGCGGATCCAATGACCTCATCAAGGTCGCGGTCGTTCCCTTGGCACCTTACGGAGAGATCCTTGAAGCATCACTGACTCTGTCTATAGACCAACTGGTCGCTGTCATGCAAGGAAAGCAGCCTATCTTGGATGCAAACGGGCCGCAGGGGCGAGTGACTGGAGAGGCGAGGGTGGAGGTGCTCAGCGAGGAGAGACACGACAATCCCAACCACACAAGTCTACTGGAGGAGAAATCCAGTTCTGAACTGCGAAAGAGAAAGTGAACACTATCTTCATAATGACACTGTCTACACTATCCTAATTCTCTTATCAACAATACTTAAATTAATTATTTTTAAAATGCATACATGATGTATGAAAAGAGATATGCTGGCAATATGACTAAGAATACACACTCCTTATTGATTTAAAACAAATCATAGTTTATATCGAAGTGATATAAACGAAACAGATAGCAGAACGTTGAGAAGCCCTCAGGACAGATTCTCTGTCTGCTGATATTAAATACCAATGACTTTAATTCTTCTTCTTCTTGATGTTTACTTCAAGCGGATAACAAGTCTTTTCTTTCTTCTTCTCCTCTTCTTCTTCTTTTGCTTGTTGTTGTTATTGTTGTTATCGTTGTTATTATTGCTGTTGTCGTTGCCATTGCTATTAGTGTTAATTATGATATTATTGATGTTGTCCTTGTTATAAGGTAATCGCATTGCCTGGCATACCCCCAGGCATTCCATTAATTTCAACCTTCTGAAGGGGTACCACCACAACGTCTTTATCCACTGGAGTGCGAACATATGTGACAAAGGAAAACTGCGAGAAGCATGTCACTATGAAAACTGCGAGAATGATCCACAGGATCCGCTTTCCATGGACTCCAACAAGATTGCCGTACAATTCGTACAAGTGATTAATATAAACATAGCGATTCGCCCAAAGATCGTTGAGATAGTTGTTGATTTTGTCAGCATGGACTTCAGCAAACTCGCCTTGCAAATGGTTGTCAGGGACTCCTACAAGCTCAGCTCGCAATTCATTTAGACGGGTAGTATAATCATTGATTATTGTCTGATTTAGGTCTGGAGGATCATTGGCATGGTTATAGTTATAGAGAAGCTGTTCGATAGATCTCAACAACACTCCTATCTGATTGAGGGTATTAACAGGGTAGTTAGCTGCATGAAGACTGAAAAGGATCTTCAAGGCATTTATCGTCTCTCGGAACTGTGTGAAGTTCAGTTGTTCGTCAGAGACCCAAGCAGCTTGAATTTTGAGGAGGTCGCTAATCTCGTTCTCTATCTGATCTATGGATGCTGATAGGCCTTGGAGAGCAGCAGGGTCCATTGCTTCAATAATAAAGATAAGAGAAGATGATCTTGTGAAGAGTGAATGGACTTGCACTACTCGCAATCCCCACAAGATCCAAAATCAATCTCGATCTTGCACAACAACACGAAAACAACAGACGAAACAGTGCAACAACAACCCGTGCTCCGTGACTGTGTGTGTGACTGTGTGTCTGTGTGGATCCACCCGGGGAAACTGGTTTATCACCATTTCCGCGTAAACAACCAAAACCCGAAACCCTCTACCTCAATCATGCCGAGTAGTCTAAGGAAGAATCCAATGCCAGAAAGAAAACTGATAGCCCTCTTATTAAAACACAGTCTTTCAAGCTCATTAATTATATCAAGAGAACAATTACCTCAAATGTTAAACTAATTATATTGAGACGTTTACTATTTGAAGTTCACCAACATCTGAAGACGATGACATTAAAGACAAACCGCGCTACGTGGCCGACGCAACGCACAACTTAAACAACTGTAAAAGAGGGCCATGACCAGCATCCTTTGCCAACGCGTAGGCTGAGCGAAGATCCTGTCCACCATAATGCAATCAACAACATAAGCACGAACATCATCAACAACAACTTATCCACTCATTCATAACAACCTACCTCATCCAACAAATCGCATCGAGCTCTACGAACAAGAAGAATCTGAACAACCCTTTCATCCCCTCGCTTTGCAGCCATGTGCAGAGGTGTATATCCTTCCATCTATTCATACAACCAAGCCATCACCATCATCACTCATCTACTTATCCACAGTTCCGTCATACTCACTCACCAGACTCGCTAGATTTATGTTTGCTCCCGCTTCCAATAGAACTTTAATCACACCCATATAACCGTTCTGAACTGCTAGGTGCAATGCTGTGAGCCCACGCTGGAAATAAAGCACAACACACACAACACAACATCCCGCAACATCACACACAGAGATATCCACACATTAACTCACAGAAACACAACACAATTAGACAGCATAGTAGACTCACTTCGTTGAAGATATCCTTCCTGGCACCACGTTCACACAGGCTTTGCACGACCGACTCCATGTTCTGCTCGGTGGCATAGTGCAACGCAGTGTAGCCCCACTACTCCACATACTTTCGATTAGCCTCGAAAAGCTCCCCATACGCCAAAATATGATATTCAACACTTACCATATCGATGATATCCACGTTCACTGCCTTCGATCTTAACAACAACTCTGCCACAGAAGAACATCCTCGATTTATGGCATAGAACAATGCACTTTGACCATGCTATATAGAAACATTACACATCACACACCACACACACCATAAGCACCTTGGTGTCACTCATCCACCATATCTGCCATACGCTGCACAATAATCCAATACCCGCACATACCTGCTCTTTGGCATTCACATCCGCAGATCGTGCTATCAACAACTCCGCTACTTCCTTGCGACATTCATGTGCCGCATAGTGCAAAGCTGTGTGCTTGTCCTAACATCAACATCCACAATCACACCATCAACTGTGGCAAACACATGAAACATCTCATACTATGGCACTCACCGTATCCACTTGATCAACATTCGACCCAGATTCTAGCAGCAAACGTGCAACTTCCAAATAGCCTTGGTGAGATGCCAAATGCAGAGCTGTCTTTCCCCCCTACAAGACCATAAACACACAACCATAATCCAGTCATTCACTCCATCACGCACCATAATAGTGCATCGAGGATCGACTGAAGCTTACCTGGCCCACTGCATTAACTTCCGCACCATGGTTGATCAGAAATCTTGTTATTGTTGTATTATTTCGCCACACTGAGTGATGCAAGAGAGAGGTTCCGTTCTAAGCATCCACAGTACACACATCAGATATTGGATATACGTTATGCAGTAGCCGTTGGGCTTTGAGGTCAAACTAGTTTACCTCATCCCTTTGTGTCGCATTCCTTGACCCACAACGCCACTGATCTTCCAAACGAGTTAGATCATCGCTCAGTACTGCCTTGAGTAAACTTGTCTGATCCTGCTAACCCATGATCACCAGCAAGTCAATCAAGGGCGGTGAGAGACAATGAAGAGGAATATAACATGTGATATGATTCTAATGTAATCTAAACCCACCTGAGCATCTTCATCGCTGCAACCATCATCAGCTACGCTTCGTGTTACAGATGATGGCGAGGACTGTGTGCCATCTGAAGGCTTATTGGTCATGTCTGAGGTGGATGCAGGAGCTTGGTTGCCAAATAAAGTCGAAGATACCGATTGTCGCCCTTGCACAAGCTTTGGCAAACATGTTGTTAGAGAAGCATCCGTGAAGTAGGTATTAATAAATCATTTAACACGCCGCACAGCGCGCTTACCTCTTTCTCACTCTTCTCTTCAGACTCTCTCGCAGTCAGGCTGCTCTGGTCATTCATAGGACGTATCGCGTTGTTGTTGTGGTGGGCGTTCTCATCATTCGTTGTCAATATGCCCTTAGTTCCTTCGATGTTAGCCGATATAAATTCCCCAGATAGGCTCACCTCCTCTTGGGATTGAGGTACCCCCACATGCTCGTTGCTGGGATCCACAACTTCACGGGGTAGAATCACACCTTCCACATTCACGTCAAGGCGCTCTTCTTCAGTTAAACTGTCTGCATCATTGACAGCAAGTGAGTGGTTGATATTTCGAGGTTTATTCGAGAAGTTCTTCTCTTCAAATGTATTCTTTACTCCAGCCTCCTTATCCTCCAAAGGAGGTTCAGCCACTTCAACTCTCTCAAGGTTCGTCATCGGGAGATTTGTTTGAGCATTCTCAGGTTCGCGTGGTAGGTCATCCTTGTGGTGTTTAGTCTGCTGTTCATTTGCAGCTAAATTGGCCTCTTGGAAGACCTTGTCAGGTGTTAGCATCTGATTGCTGTCATTGCTGCCGTGGTCATCCTCCACAGCCACTTTCAAAAGCTCTTCCTTCACAGTACTTTGCATTCCAGGGATCTGCATATATATAAACTAGATTAACGCACGAAAGGGAGGAGGAAGCAGTCGACAACGGCTTACCAACACCTCAGACATCTCCGCATGACGAACAACTTCAGTGAGGCGCACATCGAGAATCTTCTCTTGGGTCGGAGAGGAATAACTCCTCACACCCCAATAGCAGCATGCTAGGAAGAAAAACACAGCAGCGATGATGGCGTAATAGACAATCGACCTCGTTCCGCTCTTCCAGGGGAGGGTGTCATTCATCATGGCATTTCGCTCTCTCACACAGACTGCACGTAGACGATATTTTGAATCTGCTATACCATTCATAAAATCATCAAAGATATCCTGAGTTAAGGATGGAGGGTTATCGTCGGTATTTGCTTTGTGTTCGGCAATAAAGGTATCGGCCTCGTTCAACAATTCTCCGGTCGTCTGTAATTCTCTCTCAACCTCATCCTTTAATCCAGTGCTTTTAATTTGCCTAATGAGCTCCTTTAGGCTATTCAATTCATTTTGGAGATTATCAAAGAGAGCGCGATTTTCTCTCGCGGCCGACGGCTGCAGAGGCACGGCTTCCAGCTTTGTTTCTTCTAACCAAACGCTTTCTTCCATAATGCTATTCACTTCTATACTCATCTTTCTCTCAATCGTGTTCAGAAAACCTCTTCTTGGAGGAATTGTTTGTGTCAATTGTTCTCCAAAATTCCTCTAATTCTCTTACTCTCTGCTTCTTCTTCTTCTCTCTCACACACTCCCACAGAGAGAACAACACACCACACACACTTTTCGTATTTTCGAAAGTTTGGAAATCGGTAGACAAAAACATTTGGAAACGGTTTTTGCGGTTTTCGTTTTTCGTGGCAACATTAACTTGGCAAATTGGCTTGATAGTGGGGTGGTCCATGGCCGTGGCTCGGTCTTGGGACTTTCAGGCCATATCTCACTCATTTAATGCCACGTGGCCGCCATGGCCTAGGCCTTGTATCAGGCCATAGGCCCGAAATGGCCTGCCAAAGATGCGACTTTTGAAAGATCAAAGTCGACAATACAGGTTTTAAACTATCAAACCTTTGGAACATGGCCTGAGACCAATGGCCCAATTCCAGGACATGGTATAGGACAGATGGCGGCATGGCCTAGATGGCGTGTGGCTTGGAGCCACCCTACTAGGGCCCTCTCGCCCAGATCTGGGCACCCCTAGGCCCACTGCATTCACCACACAGAAAGCCAGATTACCGGAAAGGCGCCAGATTACCAGATCGGGCCCCACTGTGGAAACGCAGGCCCATGGGCCTATGGGCGCCCAAATAGGCCCAAGGGCCTGGAACCACCCTACACCCTACTTGATAGTGTCTAGAGCTACTGCTGTTATTGGCAGACTTAAGAAGGTTGGTTGTGATGGAGTGGATAAGACCTCTCATTGCGCAGCACTTCCATCGACCTGTTAATGGATGTTTATCATTACAGTACACGCAAGCCACTAATACATCAACAGCAGTGAAAGTCCGATAAGTTGTAGCTTTTAAGACCAACATGAGGTAACGACTTAACAGTGTCACTCAACTGTCACGATAACTCTCAGTACAGCTTTATTGAATGTTGAATCACAGCCAAGTTCTCTCAATTTAAAGCAATTAAATCTAAGCATATTAAAACCAGTCGACGACGAACGTAAGCAAGCAATACGTTGCGTACGAGTTACTTGGCCGCTGGACAGTTTTTCAACAAATCAAGAAGATAGTCATGGCCAGCATCCTTTGCCAACGCGTAAGCTGAGTGACCATCCTGTCCACAACATCACCATCAACATCATCAACAACAACTCATCGACTCATTCATAACTGCCTACCTCATCCAACACATCGCATTGAGCTCCCAAATCAAGTAGATATCGAAGAAGCTTCTTGTCGCCTCGCTTTGCAGCCATATGCACAACTGTTTGTTTCTCCGCCTTCACAGCAATAACCATCGCATTCATTACTTGTAACAGCATCAACCAATACGCACACTTTTACAGTAGACACTTACCCAACTTGCTTGATTAATGTTTGCTCCCGCTTCAAGAAGCACCTCAACCATATCAATATTTCCCTTCTGAACTGCAAGGTGCAAAGGTGTGAAGCCAAGCTAACAGTACAAAACAACACAACATCCCGCAACATCACACACAGAGATATCCACACATTAACTCACAGAAACACAACACAATTAGACAGCATAGTAGACTCACTTTGTTGAACATATCCTTCCTCGCACCACGTTGACACAGACTTTGCACGACCGTCACCATGTTCTGCTCGGTGGCATAGTGCAACGTGGTATTGCCCCACTAATCCACATACTTTCGATTAGCCTCGAAAACCTTTCCATATACCAAAAAAGAGTCCACACTTACCATATCGATGATATCCACGTTCACTGCCTCCGACATCAATAACAACAACTCTGCCACAGAAGAACATCCTTGATTTATGGCATAGAACAATGCACTTTTACCATGCTATATAGAAACATTACACATCACACACCACACACACCATAAGCACCTTGGTGTCACTCATCCACCATATCTGCCATACGCTGCACAATAATCCAATACCCGCACATACCTGCTCTTTGGCATTCACATCCGCAGATCGTGCTATCAACAACTCCGCTACTTCCTTGCGACATTCATGTGCCGCATAGTGCAAAGCTGTGTGCTTGTCCTAACATCAACATCCACAATCACACCATCAACTGTGGCAAACACATGAAACATCTCATACTATGGCACTCACCGTATCCACTTGATCAACATTCGACCCAGATTCTAGCAGCAAACGTGCAACTTCCAAATAGCCTTGGTGAGATGCCAAATGCAGAGCTGTCTTTCCCCCCTACAAGACCATAAACACACAACCATAATCCAGTCATTCACTCTATCACTCACCACCTGCACGATAATACGGAAGTGCATTGAGGATCGACGGAAGCATTACCTGGCCCACAGCATTCACATCCGCAGATCGTGCTATCAACAACTCCACTACTTCCTTGTGGCATCCATGTACCGCATAGTGCAAAGCTGTGTGGTTGCCCTAACATCAACATCCACAATCACACCATCAACTGTGGCAAACACGTGAAACATCTCATACTATGGCACTCACCGTATCCACTTGATCAACATTCGACCCAGATTCTAGCAGCAAACGTGCAACTTCCAAATAGCCTTGGTGAGATGCCAAATGCAGAGCTGTCTTTCCCCCCTACAAGACCATAAACACACAACCATAATCCAGTCATTCACTCTATCACTCACCACCTGCATGATAATGTGGCAATGCATCAAGGATAGACAGAAACATTAACTGATGCAATACCTCATCCCTGACTGTCATATTCCTCAAGCCACATCGCCAAAGTTCTTCCAATCGAGTTAAGTTATTGCTCTTCACAGCTGAAAATAGATTGTCTTGCTTCTTCCAACCCAGAACAGCCAAACAACCAAAGAAGATCAGTCGCGATGGAGTGGTTGCTAAAGTACGATAATGATCGAAAGTATGCCTACCTGGATATCTTCATCGCTGCAACCATCATCTCTTGCACCTCCCCCAGACAATGGTGGGGCATCTGAGATCTGATTGCTCACCTCCAATGCAGGAGCTTGATCACTCGGGAAAGATGAGGATTCAGCAGATGCTGATTGCGACAAACCGTCTCCCTGAACAACATATTTAATACACACAATTCGAAAAGCAACGGCATAATTGAAATAGTGTCGCACAGTGATTGCATCCCTCACAGACAATACCCTTACCTTGTGATCATTCTCACTCTTGTCCTGGCCCAGTTTATTCTCGTCATTCATAGAACTCGTCCAGTGGTTGTTCTCGTTGTGATGGTTGTCCTCGTCCACCACCGACAAGACCCTCTGACCTTCGTCATTGTTGCTGGATGCAACCTCTCCAGACAAACTCACCTCTGCATGCTCATTGCTGAGATCGACTGCTTCACTAGAGAGCTTAACTCCTGCGGTGTTCACTCCAGACCATTCGCTTTCAGCTGAGCTATCAGTATCATTGGCGCCAATTGTATGGCGGTCACTCCGGGGTTTCTTCTCGTCGTTCATCTCTTCAGACATTTCGTGTTTTGCCCCAGTTTCCTTATATGTCATAAGTATGACATTTTCTGTTGGGATATTCTCCATAGGGTTATATTTTACGATGTGTTGTGTTTGTCTCAGCACAGAGGATCTGATATCATGAGAGGAATAAAATACCACTACCACAACTGCGAGAATGGCACACAAGATCATCAACCGCCAACTTACAAGTTCCACAACCAAACGCCAGATTTTTCCCGCATGGTTGTCAGGGACTCCTACAAGCTCAGCTCGCAATTCATTTAGACGGGTAGTATAATCATTGATTATTGTCTGATCTAGGACTGGACGATTATTGGCATGGTTATAGTTATAGAGAAGCTGTTCGATAGATCTCAACAACACTCCTATCTCGTTGAGGGTATTAACAGGGTAGTTAGCTGCAGGATCTATTAAAAGGATCCTCAAGTGATTTATCGTCTCTCGGAACTCATCGAAGATCAGCGGTGCCCGTTGTTCGGGAGGGAGCCAATTAGCTTGAATGTATAGGAACTCATTGACTTCCTTTTCTATCTGATTTATGGATGCTCGTAGGTCCCGGAGTGTGGTAGCATTCATTGTTTTGTTTATTGTTTGCTTTGTTTAGAGAACACATACTAAGGAATTACACTAATTACTGGAGAATTACACTATTTGTGAGTGGTGTTAGCTAGTATGTTAAGTTCTAGAGTTAGAGTTAGACTTTGCCACTTCTCGATGGATTATCACCGCATGGAATAGAGCAGTAGCTTTGCTGTACTCATTTCCTTTTGTTTGATTGTTCGCGTGAAGCAGCACAGAAACACACGGACATACAGATCATACATGACCTACAGCCTCTTCCCAACAGTGTGTGTCACACATGGTCTAGAACAACCTCCAATACCTCATACATCTTGTTAATACCCACTAGGTTGTCTGACAGCAACGCTCTTCAAAGCTCTCCACCCTTTACAGAGTTCAATTGATTCGACCCAATCTATTCACATCCAACAAACACAAACATCATTCCTACATCATGGCGAAGGAATCATAAATGAGAAAACTCGTAAAACCACTAACAGATTGTGAAGACTTGCGATTAGCAGCCGCTGGACACTTTTTCAACAAATCAAGAAGATAGTCATGGCCAGCATCCTTTGCCAACGCGTAAGCTGAGTGACCATCCTGTCCACAACATCACCATCAACATCATCAACAACAACTCATCGACTCATTCATAACTGCCTACCTCATCCAACACATCGCATTGAGCTCCCAAATCAAGTAGATATCGAAGAAGCTTCTTGTCGCCTCGCTTTGCAGCCATATGCACAACTGTTTGTTTCTCCGCCTTCACAGCAATAACCATCGCATTCATTACTTGTAACAGCATCAACCAATACGCACACTTTTACAGTAGACACTTACCCAACTTGCTTGATTAATGTTTGCTCCCGCTTCAAGAAGCACCTCAACCATATCAATATTTCCCTTCTGAACTGCAAGGTGCAAAGGTGTGAAGCCAAGCTAACAATACAAAACAACACAACATCCCGCAACATCACACACAGAGATATCCACACATTAACTCACAAAACACAACGCAATTAGACAGCATAGTAGACTCACTTCGTTGAAGATATCCTGTCTCGAACCATCTTGACATAGACTTTGCACGACCGTCACCATGTTCTGCTCGGTGGCATAGTGCAACGCAGTGTAGCCCCACTAATCCACATACTTTCGATTTGCCTCGAAAACCTTTCTATATACCAAAATAAGATATTCAACACTTACCATATCGATGATACCGATGTTCACTGCCTTCGATTTTAACAACAACTCTGCCACAGAAGAACATCCTCGATTTATGGCATAGAACAATGCACTTTGACCATGCTATACAGAAATATTACACATCACACACACCACACACACCATAAGCACCTTGGTGTCACTCATCCACCATATCTGCCATACGCTGCACAATAATCCAATACCCGCACATACCTGCTCTTTGGCATTCACATCCGCAGATCGTGCTATCAACAACTCCGCTACTTCCTTGCGACATTCATGTGCCGCATAGTGCAAAGCTGTGTGCTTGTCCTAACATCAACATCCACAATCACACCATCAACTGTGGCAAACACGTGAAACATCTCATACTATGGCACTCACCGTATCCACTTGATCAACATTCGACCCAGATTCTAGCAGCAAACGTGCAACTTCCAAATAGCCTTGGTGAGATGCCAAATGCAGAGCTGTCTTTCCCCCCTGCAAGACCATAAACACACAACCATAATCCAGTCATTCACTCTATCACTCACCACTTGCATGATAATGCGGCAATGCATCAAGGATAGACAGAAGCATTACCTGGTCCACCGCATTCACTTCCGCACCATGGTTGATCAGAAAACTTGCTATTGTTGTATTGCTATTTTGCCATACTGAGTGATGCAAGAGAGAGTTTCCGTCCTACATAACCATAGCATATACATCAGACATTAAATGCACTAGAAGTACGTTATGCATCAGTAGCTATTGGCATTATGCGCATTATAATAACTCGCAGGCAAATACTGCACTGATGCAATACCTCATCCCTGACTGTCATATTCCTCAATCCACATCGCCAAAGTTCTTCCAATCGAGTTAAGTTATTGCTCTTCACAGCTGTGAATAGATTGTCTTGCTTCTTCCAACCCAGAACAACAGAACAACCAAAGAAGATCAGACACTATGAAGTGGTTGTTAAGGTACGATAATGATCGAAAGTATGCCTACCTGGATATCTTCATCGCTACAACCATCATCTCTTGCACCTTCCCCAGACAATGGTGGCGAGGGGTTAGCTTCGCCTTGGTTATTCTCGTCATTCATAGAACTCGTCCAGTGGTTGTTCTCGTTGTGATGGTTGCCCTCGTCCACCACCGACAAGACCCTCTGACCTTCGTCATTGTTGCTGGATGCAACCTCTCCAGACAAACTCACCTCTGCATGCTCATTGCTGAGATCGACTGCTTCACTAGAGAGCTTAACTCCTGCGGTGTTCACTCCAGACCATTCGCTTTCAGCTGAGCTATCAGGATCATTGGCGCCAATTGTATGGCGGTCACTTCGGGGTTTCTTCGGGTCGTTCATCTCTTCAGACATTTCGCGTTTTACCTCAGCTTCCTTATATTTCCAAGACCTGGAGAATGGTTCTGCATCCATCTCATTTGTGTAATATTCAATGAAATTTTGTATTAGGCTCAGAAAAGAGGGTCTAATGGGATAGGAGTAAAACCGTGTGTCTATATGTTCTGAAGGAATGAAACTGGCCCCTAAAGTTACGCCATCATTTCGTGGTCTCAGAAAAGAGGATATGAATGTCACTGCCAGAACTGTGAGAATGACCCGCACAATCGTCAAACACCAACTTCCAGATTCATTGTCAGCATGGACTTCAGCAAACTCGCCTTGCAAATGGTTGTCAGGGACTCCTACAAGCTCAGCTCGCAATTCATTTAGACGGGTAGTATAATCATTGATTATTGTCTGATTTAGGTCTGGAGGATCATTGGCATGGTTATAGTTATAGAGAAGCTGTTCGATAGATCCCAACAACACTCCTATCTGATTGAGGATACGAGCAGGGTAGTTAGCTGCATGAACACCCAAAACGATCCTCAAGTCATTTATCGTCTCTCGGAACTGTGCGAAGTTCAGTTGTTCGTCTGGGACCCAATCAGCTTGAATTTGGAGGAGGTCGTTAATCTCGTTCTCTATCTGATTTATGCATGCTGGTAGGTTCTGGAGTGCAGCAGGATTCAGATTCATTGCTTTGATATCCCCAATTGCAGTCTTCGGTCTGCTTCATAAGTAATTACACTAATTACTGGAGAATTACACTATTTGTGCTGCTTTGTACTAGACTACAGCAATGGTGTAAACTTGTAATCGTTAAGTTCTAGAGTAAGAACTTGCCACTTCTCAATGGATTACCACTGCATGGAATAGAGCAGTGGCTTTGCAGTCGCAAGTATTTTAATCATCAGTCACTGCTATTTCTACTAAAGTTACCATTCTTTAAACTCATTCATCACAGTCTATTTTGGTGACTTCCTTTTGCTTGATTGTTCTCGTGGAGCAGCACAGAAACACAGAGACCTAGATACACCCATGGACATTACAGATCATACATGACCTACAGCCTCTTCCCAACAGTGTGTGTCACACATGGTCTAGAACAACCTCCAATACCTCATACATCTTGTTAATACCCACTAGGTTGTCTGACAGCAACGCTCTTCAAAGCTCTCCACCCTTTACAGAGTTCAATTGATTCGACCCAATCTATTCACATCCAACAAACACAAACATCATTCCTACATCATGGCGAAGGAATCATAAATGAGAAAACTCGTAAAACCACTAACAGATTGTGAAGACTTGCTATTGCCAGCCGCGACACACTTTTTCAACAAATCAAGAAGATAGTCATGGCCAGCATCCTTTGCCAACGCGTAAGCTGAGCGACGATCCTGTCAGCCATAATGCAATCAACAACATCACCATCAACATCATCAACAACAACATATCCACTCATTCATAACTACCTACCTCATCCAACACATCGCATCGAGCTCCCAACTCAAGTAGATACCGAAGAAGCTTCTTGTCGCCTCGCTTTGCAGCCATATGCACAACTGTTTGTTTCTCCGCCTTCACAGCAATAACCATCGCATTCATTACTTGTAACAGCATCAACCAATACGCACACTTTTACAGTAGACACTTACCCAACTTGCTTGATTAATGTTTGCTCCCGCTTCAAGAAGCACCTCAACCATATCAATATTTCCCTTCTGAACTGCAAGGTGCAAAGGTGTGAAGCCAAGCTAACAGTACAAAACAACACAACATCCCGCAACATCACACACAGAGATATCCACACATTAACTCACAGAAACACAACACAATTAGACAGCACAGTAGACTCACTTCGTTGAAGATATCCTTCCTCGCGCCACCTGCACACAGGCTTTGCACGACCGACACCATGTTCTGCTCGGTGGCATAGTGCAACGCAGTGTAGCCCCACTAATCCACATACTTTCGATTAGCCTCTAAAACCTTTCCATATACGAAAAAAGAGTCCATACTTACCATATCGATGATATCCACGTTCACTGCCTCCGACATCAATAACAACTCTGCCACAGAAGAACATCCTCGATTTATGGCATAGAACAATGCACTTTGACCATGCTATATAGAAACATTACACATCACACACCACACACACCATAAGCACCTTGGTGTCACTCATCCACCATATCTGCCATACGCTGCACAATAATCCAATACCCGCACATACCTGCTCTTTGGCATTCACATCCGCAGATCGTGCTATCAACAACTCCGCTACTTCCTTGCGACATTCATGTGCCGCATAGTGCAAAGCTGTGTGCTTGTCCTAACATCAACATCCACAATCACACCATCAACTGTGGCAAACACATGAAACATCTCATACTATGGCACTCACCGTATCCACTTGATCAACATTCGACCCAGATTCTAGCAGCAAACGTGCAACTTCCAAATAGCCTTGGTGAGATGCCAAATGCAGAGCTGTCTTTCCCCCCTACAAGACCATAAACACACAACCATAATCCAGTCATTCACTCTATCACTCACCACCTGCATGATAATACGGCAGTGCTTTGAGGATCGACTGAAGCATACCTGGCCCACCGCATTCACTTCCGCACCATGGTTGATCAGAAAACTTGCTATTGTTGTATTGTTATTTTGCCACACTGAGTGATGCAAGAGAGAGTTTCCGTCCTACATAACCATAGCGTATACATCAGACATTAAATGCACTAGAAGTACGTTATGCATCAGTAGCTATTGGCATTATGCGCATTATAATAACTCGCAGGCAAATACTGCACTGATGCAATACCTCATCCCTGACTGTCATATTCCTCAATCCACATCGCCAAAGTTCTTCCAATCGAGTTAAGTTATTGCTCTTCACAGCTGTGAATAGATTGTCTTGCTTCTTCCAACCCAGAACAACAGAACAACCAAAGAAGATCAGACACTATGAAGTGGTTGTTAAGGTACGATAATGATCGAAAGTATGCCTACCTGGATATCTTCATCGCTACAACCATCATCTCTTGCACCTTCCCCAGACAATGGTGGCGAGGGGTTAGCTTCGCCTTGGTTATTCTCGTCATTCATAGAACTCGTCCAGTGGTTGTTCTCGTTGTGATGGTTGCCCTCGTCCACCACCGGCAAGACCCTCTGACCTTCGTCATTGTTGCTGGATGCAACCTCTCCAAACAAACTCACATCTTCATGGAATGGAAGGGTTGAACGCTTATTTGTGCCTCCCACCATTCCGTGTTTACGGCGGACACGTCGGGGTCCCTTCACATAGTTCTTCTCTTCAAACAAATCCTTTACTCCAGTTTCCTTATTTTTCGAAGGCATGAGGATCTTATCTGAAGTGTATTGTTTGATGACATTTTGTATTGGGCTTAGAAAAGAGGATCTGAAAAGATTGGAGCCAATCGCTGTAGGGTCCACTGTGATATCTTGTGTTGGTCTCAGAAGAGAGGATAGGACAACATGGGAGCAATATGTCACTGCCACAACTGCGAGAACGATCCGCAAGATCGTCAACCACCAACTTCCAGCTTCATTGCCCGCATGGTTGTCAGGGACTCCTACAAGCTCAGCTCGCAACCTTGTTAGATCGATAACATAATCATTGATCATTGTCTGATTTAGGTCTGGAGGATCATTGGAATGGTTTTTGTCATGGAAATGTCGCTCGATAGATCTCAACAACACCCCTATCTCGTTGATGGTATCAACAGGGTGGTTAGCTGCATGAACACCCAAAACGATCCTCAAGTCATTTATCGTCTCTCGGAACTGTGCGAAGTTCAGTTGTTCGTCTGGGACCCAATCAGCTTGAATTTGGAGGAGGTCGCTAATCTCGTTCTCTATCTGATTTATGCATGCTAGTAGGTCCTGGAGTGCAGCAGGATTCAGATTCATTGCTTTGATATCTCCCAATTGCAATCTTCGATCTACGATGTTGCAGCTTTATAAGTAATTACACTAATTACTAGAGAATTACACTATTTGTCAAGCCGCGAACACTTCCAGACTTCCTTGACAGCAGCTCCTACAACAAGTAACCAAGAATGCAAATCAATCTTGTTCAACTGTCGTCATGACAACAAAAATCATCATTTACCGATCTACCTGATCAAAACAATTTGATTGAAGCCCTTTACTTGAAGCAGCAAGGTGAACAAGATGGACAGAGTCAATAGAAACATCATAGCTGATTTCTGGTTGACATTTAGTGCTATACCTTTACTTGACATCCCCTCGTGCTGAGTCATGGTGTGAGTTCATGGTATCAAGTATGATCAAGCACCAGACAGGCCAGGCCACCAACTCAGTCGATTAAGAATTTAAAGGCACCATCAAGAACAACAATCCACCCACTCGTTTGTAACAGCCTACCTCATCGAGTCATCACATCGAGCTCCCAAATCGAGCAGATACCCAAGAAGCAGCCTATTGCTCATTCACAGGATGTCCACAGTTGATGCAGTTTCCATTCAGAGCAATATGAGGACCGCTCAATTCTTCACGATGCTCTACTACTCATGCTGGGTGCGAATGCTATAATTTCCGAGAAGAATTGAACAGCCCTCATATTGTTCCGAAAGGAAACAGCGCCGTGACTATCGTGACCATCGTGGTCGAAAAGCAACTTCAAGTGATTAGAATGGGTAGGTCATTATACAAAGGAACTACCGTAAGTAAGAAGGAAGCTTTTATGTGATCGTTCAAAAGCACTCAAATATACGATTGCTCAAAACCATTGCGTTCTTGGTTGTGGTGGTTGTTTATATTTATTTATAAACAACTACTACTTTTACAACTATATACATGCATATTGTATACTATACTAGGTTGAGGTCTATTTAGGTATATTAGAGCGGATAGTACTGACGTGTCTTGGCGGTTGTCTTGAGGGGCGCGAATTTGAGCGATCCATAAGAATATAACAATCCCCACTAATCTTATCAATCAACATAATCCCCACCCCCTCCCCCCATTCGACATGTTTTGATTAGCCTCGAAAAGCTTTCCATACGCCATAATCGATATTCAACACGTGCCATATCAATGATATCGAATTTCGCTGTCTTCGTTCTTGATAGCAACTCTGTCACAGAATAACACCAGCATAGAGCAAAGCACTTTGGCCATGCTATACAGAAACATATGCACCACACACACCTGCTGATTGGCGTTCAAATTCGCAGATCGTGCTATCAAAAACTTCGCCACTTCCTTGTGGCATCCGTATGTTGCTTGGTGTGAAGCAGTCTGATTGTTCTAACATAACGCTTGCCAATGACATGACCAGCAGCATCGTCAGCCAACAGACAAAACCGCCACCACGGTCTCAAACAACGGCACTACCTTATCCACTTGATCCACATTCGGCCGACAATCAAGCAGTAAACGTGCGGCTTTCAAAGTGCCCTGGACAGATGCCACACAGAGAGCAGTATGGCCACCCTATAGCAAGATATATAAACATAATCCAGTCATTCACTCCGTCCCTCCTTACAACAACCGCAGCAAAGCTATATATATATATAGAGAGAGACTATCTACATATATAAATCACCTCATTCGCAATATTTAAATTTGCGCCAAGACTGATCAATAGTTTCGATATCTTAATGAGGAGGATGATCGCTTTAGTTGGTAGGGATGGGCTGTTTGTATGCCGCCGGCGGTATCCGTGGTCTACACAAGTGTATTAAATTAGCACTCAAAGGAAAGGACAGTGAAGAGAAGAAAGCGAACAGTGCGGTTACCAAGTTGGGCATTAGGAGAAATGAATAAGCACCCCAGCAAGTGATGAAGGAAGCAACAATCAAGGCCATCAACCACCTCCTCCCTGGCCTGAGCCTTTTACTCAAATCATTTATGCGTCTTGTAGCTTGGCATATCAGATTGGTATTGTTCAACTTATTCACGTCATTACTGGAGTGGTATTGGTGAAGATCTGTTGCGATTTTGTCCAGTGGATCAATTAGCTGCCGCAGAGTGTCCTCCCCGCCACTCCAGATTTTGATTATATCATAGAGTTTAGTGGAGGCTTGCTGTGTCTTGTTCAGCTCGTTGAGGATGATTCCTTGAATTGCCTCGTCTTGCACCCATTGCAGATGTGTTTGTATCTGAGATATCTCCACATTCACACCGTCGATTTTATATTAGATTACTTTTTATTTATTTTATTTTTATTTTATCTTGATTTCTTGTATTAGATTACTTCCAAGCATTCTATTATCACAAGGTGTATGATACTATCACACAATTGGATTGAAAGTTACCAATGTTGCCTTGTTTGTCCCCATCCATTTTGTTATTATTGTTGCCCAACGCAACAAAAAGCAGCTTTTGAGAGAAAACAACACCCAAAAACAGCTTTGTTGGTGGCTTGTTTCTCGAAGGTGGAGTCCCGGAACCGTCTGTGTCGTAAAACCGACTGTTTGTCGTTGTTGGGCTGCTCTCGGTTGCTCGACAAGACCAGATCGTCCTCTGCTAGTAGTAGACCTTCCAACCCATCCACCACCAGGTGAGTCTGAGAGAGATTTCCTGGAATGATATCTTCTCTGTCTTTGCCTTGCATGCCAGGACAGAGTTTGTTTAATTCTGTTGGTTTGACGGTGTCTCGTAGCTCCCTTCTAACTCATGATCTTTCTTCTTGGATATAGAGAATTTGAAAATGGCTGAACGTAAAGCTGTTATTAAGAATGCCGATATGTCAGAAGATATGCAACAAGATGCAGTAGATTGCGCATCTCAAGCCTTGGAGAAGTACAACATCGAGAAGGTATGACTTCCCAAGTTTTGAAATATCTGGCGTACTGACCTCGTGGACTGACCCCGTCCCCTTTCCTCAGGATATCGCTGCTTATATTAAGAAGGAGTTCGACAAGAAGTACAACCCTACATGGCACTGTGTTGTGGGACGGAACTTCGGGTCATACGTAACGCACGAGACGAAGCACTTCATCTACTTCTATCTCGGACAGGTCGCCATCCTGCTTTTCAAGTCGGGCTAACACTATAGCCTTTGCCTCTCCATTTAAACTTACTATTCACTCCCTGCCTGTATACTTGAGGGATCTTTTCTGCACCCTGTCTGCTTTATTCACACTAGCTATACCCTCCTTTTCATTCCATAAACTTTTGACATAAAATGAACTGAAAAGCAAGTGGATGAAATGGCTGGTTTAAAAGGTCTTAGTAGCCCAAGCCTTCGTGAGCGCCAATTGATAGCGCAGTGGCGGGCGTTGAGCGTAGTGCAAGGAGGTGAGGAAAGGGTCGAAGTCTTCCTGTTGCAGCGCATCCAGGTAGAGGCTACAACTAACTGCAGGAAGAAATGCCAAGAAGCTCTCCTTAGGCCGATCTTTTTCATAAATTTCTCGAGCGGTGCGAAGATGAGCGTACGCTTGCGATGCCATGTCGTGTGTGGCATCTTTCAGTCGAAGGCTCTCGTTCTCTTGCGATGGACCCTGTAGAGCAAGTCGCGTTGTGATCTCAAACTGTGTCATGATAGAACGGGGAAAGACTATGGTTCCACTGGAAGCATGGTGAGAATATCCTCGCAGAAGTGTGACAAGTCCGCAAGCCACACCAATGTGGCTCGCGATGTACTGGCTGCTCTCATCTTGCTCCCTGCCCAGCAGCTGCAGAGTCAAATAGAGCAGCGAAGAATGGCCTTTCTCAGCTAACGTTTCTAGTGCAGAGTAGTCTTCTGTGACACCATTGCTGGCCAGGTCTTCCTGTCTGGACAACATCATCACCACGTGTTAATCAAGAGAAGGCAAAGTGTGAGTGGCAATGATAGCGACTCACCGAGATTCAATAGCTCTTTCAAACCACCGAATAGGAAGATTGTACTGAGTAATGGCTCGACACAGTTCCAGAGCAACGGGTTGGTTGTTGTATTTGGGTAGCTGAGCCTGCTGCTCAATCTGCTGCAAGGAGTCTCTCCAGTACTGAAAGCGAAGCCTCCCAGCAAGCTGAGCATTGTTGGGCACTTGGTCTTTAACCATAGCTATCTCTATATTGAAGGCTCGGATGGCGAAGAAGCTTCTGCGGTGAGGTCTGGGTATGAGTAAGCCCATGAGATAACTCTCATAGTCATGCTGCCTCACCAGGTCCACACAGAAGGAGGAATTCTGGTCAACACTGGCACTATTCCAAAAGCTACGAAGAGATAAGCCTCTAAAACCTTGATTGACAAGGAGAGTTGACCTGCTCGCCCTCATTTCCACAACACAAAGACAAATCGATGAATGAGAAGATGGAACAAGGTAAAAGCTGGTAAAATCGGGGAAAACAGAGTAAATCAGGGAAAATCATCAAAGGCCAGGTAGAGGTGCTATGTTTGCTGGATATTGAAGTGAAAATGAGATGAAAAGTAGTGTAGTGTATTGAACAGACGTGAGGACAGAGAAATAGAGAAGTAGCGACAAAGAGTTTACCATCATATGTTACATTTCTTCATGCCTTAATTCTATCAGAAGGCAGAGACAGGACAGAAGGGAAAGAAAGAAGCGCACTATCTACTAGCCTTCATTTGCTGTCGGTGCTGGAGGCGGGGTCTGTACGAAGGCTGTAAAGAGGTCATTAACTAGCACAACTCCCTGAGCGAAAAAGCTTTCTCTCACAGCTGCCACGAACTCCTCCTTCTTCACCGTAGCACTACCAAATGGTTTCTTCGACATGCGTTGTAGCAAATAACGCGACCATGCAAGTGCATTGTTTTCATAGGTCTGGGCTTTGTCCTCAGCCAGTCGCCCTTCCAAGATGCACGCAAAGGAAGTGGCAGCACAGAGCAACAAAATGGTCTACCACATCCACAACCTGTTAATCTACTATCAAGTGAAGGATAAAAATAGACTTACAAACTCGTCCGAGGAGATTCTTCCAGCAGAGTTGAAGTCCATGAGGTCGAAAATGGTCTCCAGCCGAGCCTGTTCATTGCGATTCTCACTATTGGCTAGCGAGATGATCGTGATAAGCAGTGTTATAGCATTTACCCTACAATCATATGAAGTGTGAGTCAGAGCGCAGAGAGAAGCACAAGAAGGTAGTCAGTGCACCACTCACACGCCTGTGTCATTCCTGCTGTGCACTGCCACAAGCTCTTTGGCATCATCCAGCTCATAAGATGTGAGGCCCATAATAGCATTGCAGTCGAGGCCGAAGTCATACTCGCCCTCCATATAGTGCGTGACCACACTGTCTAAGCGACCCTTCGACCCTATCATAGTGAGCAAGACAAGTGTGACGATGAGGAGAGAGTGATCAAATGCCGAGAAGACGGTGGTCAGCCATACACTTGGTGATGTCAAGAAAAGGCCGTGAGAGCTCAACGGAGGCTTCTACTCCCATCGTGAAACTAACTGAGCTAGTCTATCGAAATTATCCACATCATCAGACAGACCAGACCGTTTCCCACCGCGGCATTCCGTGGAACCTCCACAGGAATTCCATGGAATAGAGTTTTGCCTTAGGGGCATTTAACGACTTTACATATGTACAAAGCATATATACTAGTATGGTAAAGCAGCAAAGACAGAAGATATAATTTCATTTGACAATAGCATACCATCAGGATCAGATAATCGCACCAGCTGCGAGTCTTCCGATTGCACCGCTCGCCCACTTTCTATAAAAGGTTTCAGAGCACGCAGCACACGTCGCGTAGCCTGAGGACCATATGTTATATTGAAATCTTGGATGTTTAAACCGTGTGCAGTACGCAGAGCGAGCATGATGGCTTCTTCCATGTCGACACGATCGTGTGCTGCTCTTTCTTCTTCAGGCAAGGTGTAAATACCTAACAGCTCCTCGACCACCTCTGCAGGATTAACTTCAACTCTCTCTAACCATTGAGAGTAGTCATCGAGAGTTGAAGGTCGTGAGAAGCGCCGACGGCCAAAGTAACTCGCCGCGCCGACTCCAAAGGCCAGGCAAGGTTGACTGCGCCAATAGCGAAGATTGTGTTTGCTCTCATGGCCCGGAAGTGCATAATTCGATAATTCGTAATGCAGATAACCGGCTTGGCGCAGATAATGACTGGCCGTAGAGAACATTTCAGCTGCCAAAGGCTCGGCAGGTAATGACAGCCGAGGCTTCCAGCGGCCAAAGGCTGTGCGCTCTTCCACCTGCAAGTCATAGACGGATACATGAGGGGCTCTAGAACGTATCGCTTCTTGCAAAGAAAGTTGCCAACCCTTCATAGACAAGCCTGGCAGAGCACTGATGAGGTCGATGTTGAAGGAAGACAATTTGGACGAGGAGAGGTCATCCAAGGCACGAT
Source organism: Ochromonas danica (assembly GCA_015146655.1). Taxonomy (NCBI): domain Eukaryota; class Chrysophyceae; order Chromulinales; family Chromulinaceae; genus Ochromonas; species Ochromonas danica. The sequence continues at coordinate 26,933 of VKHL01000145.1, forward strand.
AGACATCTTTCAGGTTGTGCGCTCTTCCTATCGCCTTCAAGACTTCATCATCAAAGGCTTGCACCCCAATGGAGAGTCGAGACACGCCCATCCCTTGCAGACGAGCCAGACGAGGACGATCGAAGACGCCAGGGTCCATCTCAACAGTGATCTCAGCTCCAGAGGACAGACCAAAGGTAGTGTCGATCTTGTGAATAATATTCTCAATACAAGCATCTGTGAGAAGGCCAGGTGTACCACCTCCGAAGTAGAGTGTTTGCAGAGGAGACAGAGGCAGAGAGATGCTGCTGGCGAGGCGAGAGAAGAGGTCGATCTCTCTCAACAGCTGGGCTGTGTACTCTTCTCCACGACTACTCTGTGTGGAGGGACGGTCTCCAATGACATGGATGGGGAAGTTGCAATAGAAGCAGCGGCGACGACAAAAAGGAATGTGCACATAGGCACCCAGATTCATAACAGCAGGCAGACGCCTGTAGACTACACTATCAGCCACTAGAGTCAGTAGCAAGATCATAAGAATACCCCCAAGAAAGACCTCCCATGATCTCATTTGACGAAACAACCAACAGAATGGTCTGAGCTAAGCTAGATAGCCAGATTTGAGGGTTTGGAAGAATACGTGTCCCAGTCCAGATTAATCTTAATTTACAAAATTGGAATGATAAGTTATTACACAAAATTTTAGTCAAAATAACCTTGTTCGTTTAACAAGTCCAGGTACTTGGCCACTCCATCCTCATCATTTGTCCACTAACAGAACACACACACCCTTAGTTTAGTCACTAGCACTATCAACAAACTCTCACAGTGCTTACTCACCTCCAAAATTACATTAGCAGCCTCCTTTGCAGCAGACTTCGCATTCTTCATGGCACACCCAAGACCAGCCGACAGGAGCATCTCTTTGTCATTGTCACCATCGCCAAAGGCGACCACGTCTTCCATCCGGACACCAAGATGATCACACAGCAACGCCAAACCCGCTCCTTTCGTCACATCTGCACGCAGAAACTCTACGAAAAATGGGTCAGGAGAGCCTCGAATTACGGTGAACTCACTGCAATCGAGCTTCTCCTTCGCCAAATGAATGAGATGGTCAGCATCCTCCGTCATGACGAGCACTTTAGCTGAGTCACAGGTTTCCAACGCTCGGTCATAACTATCCAAGACAAGTTGCTTGTTATCTACCAAACGTTCGTAGCGACCAAGTAAGTTGACATGCACGTCAGTTTTTGGCACAGCGTAGACCTCTCCGCTCTCTCCGTTATAATACTACACCAACGCAGAGCAGGAAACTGGTCAGCAAAGATCACAGATTGATAAGGCTATTAAAGCTTACTTGGAGTACAAACCCGTGTTCATCAGCGAAGTGAATGAGTTTCTCAGTGGCAGAGCGGGGAAGAGAGTTGGAGAACACAGTGGCAGTTGCATAGCTTCCATCCGATAGATCGTACTTTAACCCATAGGCACCATTGTAACATACCACAGGCATCACAGGCTGAGGCAACGAAAGCTGGCGAATATAGCGGTCGATGTTCAGCTTGCTCCTGCCAGTGGCGAAGGCAATTGTCACACCTTTCTCGCTCAAATTTCGCAATGTTCGAATGGTTCGTTCACTCAGGTGGTGATGCTTGTTCAACAGCGTACCATCTAAATCAAGTGCGACTAACTTTGTCATTCTACTCTATCAGAATAGAACAATGCGAGCAGTTCTGTAATTCCCACCATTTCAAGACACACCACTGCAAAAACAACAAAAACATGTACTGAAAACGCGATCTTTCCCTCCGGCTGTGCCACCTTGGGTTTTGTTGTACAGTATGGAAATGTCAAACTCTAATGACTACTTTACTACAACTCTTCCATAAGCTAATCCCCAAAGCAGATGTAATAAACTTCTGCTGACTGAGCATCGGCAGACCGAGCCCGGACTGGGAGAAGTTTGTGGACTGTGGAAAGGGAACTCTATTCCATAGACTATACACCATCATAGACCCACATCACCAACGTGAAACAGAAACGAAGTTGCAATGTAGAGCAAAGGGTTAAATTAAAGTGGAATCATCCATTCTTGATACACAATCACAACAAATAACACACATTCATTAGAAACATATTACGACTTACGAGTTGCACTACAGCTCTATTACATACTCTTCTCCTTGCTTTTCAAGTTGTTCGCTCCCAAATAATGTTCAATTCACCATCGATTAAGCGAACTTGAGGATTGGTGTAAGCATAGGATACTTTGAACAACACATCAAACCTACCGAATACATTGGTATTGTCGCCTGCAGGACGTTTTCTGCATCCCAGCACATGGACTGCACGGTGTTGCTCATCCGAGTTGTCGATCGTCACATTGACCCAATTCTTATCACAAGAAGAAAGTACAGCTGATTTCGGGTTTTTGGAAACATTCAACAATGATACCTCTTGCACTCCGGGAAGATCGATTCTCAGTTTGTAACCATTCTCTATGAAGAAAGATCCATGGTTGGGAGAAAACTCGCTTTCGCTCTTAGTAGCAGGCATCGGTTTCCTCTCCCATGGCAGCAACTCCACAGCGAAACCGCGATCAGTCAGCTTGAAACAATCTCTCTCACAATTCGGATCTTCTACTTCCTTTGTGTGTTTCGAAACATTATCACAGGTAGAAGAAGATTCTTCAATCTTTCCTACACTTGAACTCAGTTTGATGTATTTATCGAGATGCTTCGACATGCTCATCGCAAAGATGTCAAATAGCTTGCCTTCTCTTGCAAGAGAACGTTTGCCAATAGCAAAAACAGAACGCAATTCCTTCATTACTAGACCATTCTCTTTCGAGCAATGCTCCTGATTGAATAGCGCCGCGTGATATACTTCAATATCATAACTCTTGTCCTTCAAGTCAAACCTCCACGATGAAGAAAATATATTCGCACCATTCAGTCGTGTTTTATTCAAAGTGTCGAATGAATGGTAAATCTGCTCTTGTAATAACTTCTCTCTGGCCTCTTCCTCATGACAATTGATTCGCTTAAAGTTGTGCACCAAAATAAGGCGTTGTTCGGTGCCACGAACAGCAATCTGCTCGATCACATGAAGAATGGTTCGTTGGTCTTCATTTAGTGCCTCGTCCATGAGATAGACAATCGTGTCTGACATGTCCAACACAATATCATCAATCAGGCTTTCTTTTGATCTCAAGCCGAAGATCATTGAGTGCATTGTATCAATCTTGTTAGAGGTCCCTCTTGCTGGAGCGTTGCGACCGGCCGTATCCAACAAGAGAATCGAGGATTCATTCAACCTGCGAGAATATTCAGAAGCAAAAATGCCACTGATGCCCTTCGTAGTCACTCCTGGTGCTTCTTGAGCTCTCATTATGAGGTAAGTGTCAGGACCGGAAAAATACAATCGAATGGCCAGGAGGAAAATGAGCACACCCGAGACCAGAAGGCTTGTCCAATTTTTGTTTCCTCCGTTCGCACAAAATATGAGAAATAAGATAATGAAATCTATCCATGAGAGACGCTTATAGAAGGTAAGAATATGCCACAGCCAAGAAGGCGAGCTGGGCTGGATTACAGGTTCTTGCCCTCTTATCTCATTCAGAAGCTGGTTAATGAAGAACGACTTGCCCTTGGAGTAGTAGCCTAGCACTCCCACAATTCTCAAATTGGCGGAAATATTTTTATCGGAGATATTCTTCATCTCTTCGGTCATGCGGATGGGCCAGCCCGTCCTGAGAGAGTTTAGTGATTCCATCTCCAAGACGAAGTCGTACGCTTCACCGTTAACAATGGGATTATTTTGAAGTTTGTCATTCGTTTTCCAGACAACTTCGATGGAGGGTGACGGAGACAAAAGAGATTTCGCGGTTTTTTCGTGAACAGGGAAAATACTCACATTTGTCATCATGCTGTTATTATCAGCAACGCCAAAGAAAGCATTTTCTACAAAGAACAGCCATAATAAGAGAATATATGGCATGGTAAAAAGAAAGAAATTATTTTTCATCCGAATGTTTCTAGGAGAAGGCGGATTCCTTATTGTTGTGATGATGTGAGAGCTGCTGTTGTTGTTGTTGTGCTGGGGCAGTGCTGAGAGAGAGAAAATTTGTGAGCATTCCCGCCCGCCCAGCGAGGTCAAAAGTCGTCTTTCCAGAAAAGCGGTTTTGGAACAGGTGAGCCATGTTATCAGTCCATAGTATAATAACAAAGCAACCTTCCAACTCCACTCTGCTGATGCTCTTCTTTTCGGTTCGATGAAAGCTTTGTTTTGGTTGAGGATTTTCATTTTGCTTTTCCGTTTTCAGACACTGCTGGAGTTGTTGAAAATATATTTTTAGGTTGCAATGTAGAGCAAAGGGTTAAATTAAAGTGGAATCATCCATTCTTGATACACAATCACAACAAATAACACACATTCATTAGAAACATATTACGACTTACGAGTTGCACTACAGCTCTATTACATACTCTTCTCCTTGCTTTTCAAGTTGTTCGCTCCCAAATAATGTTCAATTCACCATCGATTAAGCGAACTTGAGGATTGGTGTAAGCATAGGATACTTTGAACAACACATCAAACCTACCGAATACATTGGTATTGTCGCCTGCAGGACGTTTTCTGCATCCCAGCACATGGACTGCACGGTGTTGCTCATCCGAGTTGTCGATCGTCACATTGACCCAATTCTTATCACAAGAAGAAAGTACAGCTGATTTCGGGTTTTTGGAAACATTCAACAATGATACCTCTTGCACTCCGGGAAGATCGATTCTCATTTTGTAACCATTCTCTATGAAGTAAGATACATAGTTGGGAGCAAACTCTCCTTCGCTTCTGACGGCAGGCATCGCTCTCCTCTCCCATGGCAGCAACTCCACAGCGAAACCGCGATTAGTCAGCTTGAAACAATCTCTGTCACAATTCGGATCTTCTACTTCCTTTGTGTGTTTCGAATCGTTATCAGGCGTAGAAGAAGATTCTTCAATCTTTCCTACCCTTGAACTCAGTTTGATGTATTTATCGAGATGCTTCGACATGCTCATCGCAAAGATGTCAAATAGCTTGCCTTCTCTTGCAAGAGAACGTTTGCCAATAGCAAAAACAGAACGCAATTCCTTCATTACTAGACCATTCTCTTTCGAGCAATGCTCCTGATTGAATAGCGCCGCGTGATATACTTCAATATCATAACTCTTGTCCTTCAAGTCAAACCTCCACGATGAAGAAAATATATTCGCACCATTCAGTCGTGTTTTATTCAAAGTGTCGAATGAATGGTAAATCTGCTCTTGTAATAACTTCTCTCTGGCCTCTTCCTCATGACAATTGATTCGCTTAAAGTTGTGCACCAAAATAAGGCGTTGTTCGGTGCCACGAACAGCAATCTGCTCGATCACATGAAGAATGGTTCGTTGGTCTTCATTTAGTGCCTCGTCCATGAGATAGACAATCGTGTCTGACATGTCCAACACAATATCATCAATCAGGCTTTCTTTTGATCTCAAGCCGAAGATCATTGAGTGCATTGTATCAATCTTGTTAGAGGTCCCTCTTGCTGGAGCGTTGCGACCGGCCGTATCCAACAAGAGAATCGAGGATTCATTCAACCTGCGAGAATATTCAGAAGCAAAAATGCCACTGATGCCCTTCGTAGTCACTCCTGGTGCTTCTTGAGCTCTCATTATGAGGTAAGTGTCAGGACCGGAAAAATACAATCGAATGGCCAGGAGGAAAATGAGCACACCCGAGACCAGAAGGCTTGTCCAATTTTTGTTTCCTCCGTTCGCACAAAATATGAGAAATAAGATAATGAAATCTATCCATGAGAGACGCTTATAGAAGGTAAGAATATGCCACAGCCAAGAAGGCGAGCTGGGCTGGATTACAGGTTCTTGCCCTCTTATCTCATTCAGAAGCTGGTTAATGAAGAACGACTTGCCCTTGGAGTAGTAGCCTAGCACTCCCACAATTCTCAAATTGGCGGAAATATTTTTATCGGAGATATTCTTCATCTCTTCGGTCATGCGGATGGGCCAGCCCGTCCTGAGAGAGTTTAGTGATTCCATCTCCAAGACGAAGTCGTACGCTTCACCGTTAACAATGGGATTATTTTGAAGTTTGTCATTCGTTTTCCAGACAACTTCGATGGAGGGTGACGGAGACAAAAGAGATTTCGCGGTTTTTTCGTGAACAGGGAAAATACTCACATTTGTCATCATGCTGTTATTATCAGCAACGCCAAAGAAAGCATTTTCTACAAAGAACAGCCATAATAAGAGAATATATGGCATGGTAAAAAGAAAGAAATTATTTTTCATCCGAATGTTTCTAGGAGAAGGCGGATTCCTTATTGTTGTGATGATGTGAGAGCTGCTGTTGTTGTTGTTGTGCTGGGGCAGTGCTGAGAGAGAGAAAATTTGTGAGCATTCCCGCCCGCCCAGCGAGGTCAAAAGTCGTCTTTCCAGAAAAGCGGTTTTGGAACAGGTGAGCCATGTTATCAGTCCATAGTATAATAACAAAGCAACCTTCCAACTCCACTCTGCTGATGCTCTTCTTTTCGGTTCGATGAAAGCTTTGTTTTGGTTGAGGATTTTCATTTTGCTTTTCCGTTTTCAGACACTGCTGGAGTTGTTGAAAATATATTTTTAGGTTGCAATGTAGAGCAAAGGGTTAAATTAAAGTGGAATCATCCATTCTTGATACACAATCACAACAAATAACACACATTCATTAGAAACATATTACGACTTACGAGTTGCACTACAGCTCTATTACATACTCTTCTCCTTGCTTTTCAAGTTGTTCGCTCCCAAATAATGTTCAATTCACCATCGATTAAGCGAACTTGAGGATTGGTGTAAGCATAGGATACTTTGAACAACACATCAAACCTACCGAATACATTGGTATTGTCGCCTGCAGGACGTTTTCTGCATCCCAGCACATGGACTGCACGGTGTTGCTCATCCGAGTTGTCGATCGTCACATTGACCCAATTCTTATCACAAGAAGAAAGTACAGCTGATTTCGGGTTTTTGGAAACATTCAACAATGATACCTCTTGCACTCCGGGAAGATCGATTCTCATTTTGTAACCATTCTCTATGAAGTAAGATACATAGTTGGGAGCAAACTCTCCTTCGCTTCTGACGGCAGGCATCGCTCTCCTCTCCCATGGCAGCAACTCCACAGCGAAACCGCGATTAGTCAGCTTGAAACAATCTCTGTCACAATTCGGATCTTCTACTTCCTTTGTGTGTTTCGAATCGTTATCAGGCGTAGAAGAAGATTCTTCAATCTTTCCTACCCTTGAACTCAGTTTGATGTATTTATCGAGATGCTTCGACATGCTCATCGCAAAGATGTCAAATAGCTTGCCTTCTCTTGCAAGAGAACGTTTGCCAATAGCAAAAACAGAACGCAATTCCTTCATTACTAGACCATTCTCTTTCGAGCAATGCTCCTGATTGAATAGCGCCGCGTGATATACTTCAATATCATAACTCTTGTCCTTCAAGTCAAACCTCCACGATGAAGAAAATATATTCGCACCATTCAGTCGTGTTTTATTCAAAGTGTCGAATGAATGGTAAATCTGCTCTTGTAATAACTTCTCTCTGGCCTCTTCCTCATGACAATTGATTCGCTTAAAGTTGTGCACCAAAATAAGGCGTTGTTCGGTGCCACGAACAGCAATCTGCTCGATCACATGAAGAATGGTTCGTTGGTCTTCATTTAGTGCCTCGTCCATGAGATAGACAATCGTGTCTGACATGTCCAACACAATATCATCAATCAGGCTTTCTTTTGATCTCAAGCCGAAGATCATTGAGTGCATTGTATCAATCTTGTTAGAGGTCCCTCTTGCTGGAGCGTTGCGACCGGCCGTATCCAACAAGAGAATCGAGGATTCATTCAACCTGCGAGAATATTCAGAAGCAAAAATGCCACTGATGCCCTTCGTAGTCACTCCTGGTGCTTCTTGAGCTCTCATTATGAGGTAAGTGTCAGGACCGGAAAAATACAATCGAATGGCCAGGAGGAAAATGAGCACACCCGAGACCAGAAGGCTTGTCCAATTTTTGTTTCCTCCGTTCGCACAAAATATGAGAAATAAGATAATGAAATCTATCCATGAGAGACGCTTATAGAAGGTAAGAATATGCCACAGCCAAGAAGGCGAGCTGGGCTGGATTACAGGTTCTTGCCCTCTTATCTCATTCAGAAGCTGGTTAATGAAGAACGACTTGCCCTTGGAGTAGTAGCCTAGCACTCCCACAATTCTCAAATTGGCGGAAATATTTTTATCGGAGATATTCTTCATCTCTTCGGTCATGCGGATGGGCCAGCCCGTCCTGAGAGAGTTTAGTGATTCCATCTCCAAGACGAAGTCGTACGCTTCACCGTTAACAATGGGATTATTTTGAAGTTTGTCATTCGTTTTCCAGACAACTTCGATGGAGGGTGACGGAGACAAAAGAGATTTCGCGGTTTTTTCGTGAACAGGGAAAATACTCACATTTGTCATCATGCTGTTATTATCAGCAACGCCAAAGAAAGCATTTTCTACAAAGAACAGCCATAATAAGAGAATATATGGCATGGTAAAAAGAAAGAAATTATTTTTCATCCGAATGTTTCTAGGAGAAGGCGGATTCCTTATTGTTGTGATGATGTGAGAGCTGCTGTTGTTGTTGTTGTGCTGGGGCAGTGCTGAGAGAGAGAAAATTTGTGAGCATTCCCGCCCGCCCAGCGAGGTCAAAAGTCGTCTTTCCAGAAAAGCGGTTTTGGAACAGCTTTTCTGTTCCCATGCTTTGTGGTTGTTATAGAGTCAATTGAAGCTGTAGGTGAAGCCATGTTATCAGTCCATAGTATAATAACAAAGCAACCTTCCAACTCCACACGACACTACCAATGATAGGTTGCACTCGCTGATGCTCTTCTTTTCGGTTCAATGAAAGCTTTGTTTTACCACGAATTTGGAAAGGAATCGATGGCATCACCTTTTATTGGTTGAGATAATTCATTTTCCTTTTCCGCTTTCAGACACTGCTGGAGTTGTTGAAAATATATGTTTAGGTTGCAATGTAGAGCAAAGGGTTAAATTAAAGTGGAATCATCCATTCTTGATACACAATCACAACAAATAACACACATTCATTAGAAACATATTACGACTTACGAGTTGCACTACAGCTCTATTACATACTCTTCTCCTTGCTTTTCAAGTTGTTCGCTCCCAAATAATGTTCAATTCACCATCGATTAAGCGAACTTGAGGATTGGTGTAAGCATAGGATACTTTGAACAACACATCAAACCTACCGAATACATTGGTATTGTCGCCTGCAGGACGTTTTCTGCATCCCAGCACATGGACTGCACGGTGTTGCTCATCCGAGTTGTCGATCGTCACATTGACCCAATTCTTATCACAAGAAGAAAGTACAGCTGATTTCGGGTTTTTGGAAACATTCAACAATGATACCTCTTGCACTCCGGGAAGATCGATTCTCATTTTGTAACCATTCTCTATGAAGTAAGATACATAGTTGGGAGCAAACTCTCCTTCGCTTCTGACGGCAGGCATCGCTCTCCTCTCCCATGGCAGCAACTCCACAGCGAAACCGCGATTAGTCAGCTTGAAACAATCTCTGTCACAATTCGGATCTTCTACTTCCTTTGTGTGTTTCGAATCGTTATCAGGCGTAGAAGAAGATTCTTCAATCTTTCCTACCCTTGAACTCAGTTTGATGTATTTATCGAGATGCTTCGACATGCTCATCGCAAAGATGTCAAATAGCTTGCCTTCTCTTGCAAGAGAACGTTTGCCAATAGCAAAAACAGAACGCAATTCCTTCATTACTAGACCATTCTCTTTCGAGCAATGCTCCTGATTGAATAGCGCCGCGTGATATACTTCAATATCATAACTCTTGTCCTTCAAGTCAAACCTCCACGATGAAGAAAATATATTCGCACCATTCAGTCGTGTTTTATTCAAAGTGTCGAATGAATGGTAAATCTGCTCTTGTAATAACTTCTCTCTGGCCTCTTCCTCATGACAATTGATTCGCTTAAAGTTGTGCACCAAAATAAGGCGTTGTTCGGTGCCACGAACAGCAATCTGCTCGATCACATGAAGAATGGTTCGTTGGTCTTCATTTAGTGCCTCGTCCATGAGATAGACAATCGTGTCTGACATGTCCAACACAATATCATCAATCAGGCTTTCTTTTGATCTCAAGCCGAAGATCATTGAGTGCATTGTATCAATCTTGTTAGAGGTCCCTCTTGCTGGAGCGTTGCGACCGGCCGTATCCAACAAGAGAATCGAGGATTCATTCAACCTGCGAGAATATTCAGAAGCAAAAATGCCACTGATGCCCTTCGTAGTCACTCCTGGTGCTTCTTGAGCTCTCATTATGAGGTAAGTGTCAGGACCGGAAAAATACAATCGAATGGCCAGGAGGAAAATGAGCACACCCGAGACCAGAAGGCTTGTCCAATTTTTGTTTCCTCCGTTCGCACAAAATATGAGAAATAAGATAATGAAATCTATCCATGAGAGACGCTTATAGAAGGTAAGAATATGCCACAGCCAAGAAGGCGAGCTGGGCTGGATTACAGGTTCTTGCCCTCTTATCTCATTCAGAAGCTGGTTAATGAAGAACGACTTGCCCTTGGAGTAGTAGCCTAGCACTCCCACAATTCTCAAATTGGCGGAAATATTTTTATCGGAGATATTCTTCATCTCTTCGGTCATGCGGATGGGCCAGCCCGTCCTGAGAGAGTTTAGTGATTCCATCTCCAAGACGAAGTCGTACGCTTCACCGTTAACAATGGGATTATTTTGAAGTTTGTCATTCGTTTTCCAGACAACTTCGATGGAGGGTGACGGAGACAAAAGAGATTTCGCGGTTTTTTCGTGAACAGGGAAAATACTCACATTTGTCATCATGCTGTTATTATCAGCAACGCCAAAGAAAGCATTTTCTACAAAGAACAGCCATAATAAGAGAATATATGGCATGGTAAAAAGAAAGAAATTATTTTTCATCCGAATGTTTCTAGGAGAAGGCGGATTCCTTATTGTTGTGATGATGTGAGAGCTGCTGTTGTTGTTGTTGTGCTGGGGCAGTGCTGAGAGAGAGAAAATTTGTGAGCATTCCCGCCCGCCCAGCGAGGTCAAAAGTCGTCTTTCCAGAAATTCGGGTCTTGAAACTGGGTTTTCGGCTAAATCTCCAGAAGCCAAAATCTGGTCGGTCAAGTTGACAGGTTGGGGCTCGAGACGGACGCCGGCTCGTCCTCCTCAAACTCTCTCTCCCCCAAGGTCATCTCTCCTTGAGATTGTCCTGATAAACCACTATTTTTATTTGTTTCGATTGTGACCAATCGATTCTGTAAGGCTGACATGGCGGAGGTTCTGCCGAGTGAGACAGCTGAAGAATGGTTGGTCGTGTTCTCCTCTCTCACCCGCTTGCTCCACTAACCCTTGACTCTTTCTCGTGGCTTCAGGAAAAACACTGGCAATGATTTCTACAAGTCAAAGAATTATTCTGGAGCTGCGACAGCGTATAGCAAGGCTATTGATTTGGACCCCACAAATGCCCTGCTCTTCACCAATCGAGCAGCTGCCTATCTGATGTCCTTACTGTACAAAGAAGCCTTGAATGACTGTGACAGTGCTATCAAATTGGATAGCTCATGCTCCAAGGCTTATTTTCGCAAGGCTACGGCACTGAAGGGGCTGGGCAGGTTAGATGCGGCCATCGAGGCACTCAGTCGAGGTCTCGAGTATGACCCCGCTAGTATCACTGCTCAAAAGGAGAAAGATACTCTTGTAAGTTCCAAAGAGAAGATTGGCAATGTTCGAACGCTGATGAGTCAGAGGCAATACAGTGCAGCGATGAGGCAGTGCGACGTGTTGATCAAAGACATCGGCGCGGCCTTCCCAGAGATCACTTTGCTACGAGCTGAGTGCCTCTTGAACCTGTCTCGTCCTGAAGAGGCGTTCAATCTGAGTAATGTATTGGTAAGATTTTTGTATTGAAATGTCATGTGTTGTTCCTGATTCATCGCCTGACTTGACAGATGAAAGCGGGCCAAGCAGGTGATGTCTCTCTGCTCAGCTTGAGAGCTCGCTGTCTGGTCATGATGGGCGATCTAGACAATGCTTTTCGTCACCTCCAGACTGCGGTACGCTCTGATCCAGATAACACCACCATTCGTGCCTTTTATCGCAGTCTGCGTGATATTGTGGATGGCAAGAATAGTGGAGATGATTCCTTCAAAAGGCAGAGCTATGATGATGCTGTGCGCAGTTACTCTCAAGCACTTGACTCATTCAAAGCTCTTGGAGTTAAATGCAAAGACTTCGAGGCGAAAATCTATTTGAATCGTGCAACTTCTTATCACAAGATCCGTCGCAATGAGGATGGGTTAAAGGATTGTAATATGGCGATTTCTCTAAAGGATGACTATGTCAAAGCTTACATACGCCGTGCTGAGTGCTTTCAAGCACTAGGAGGGCCAGATAACATCGAACGTGCAATCAGGTTGGTTTTTATGTTCCTGCCCAGCTGCTGGCCCTCTTGCCATGTCTTACTGTGTCTTCTTTCAGTGACTTGGAGAAGGCCCGCGAGCTTGAAACGGAAGAAGAATCGCAAAGCTCTCTGGAGCATAAGATTAAAAAGGTTCGCTCTCTCTCTCTCTCTCTCTTTGCCCAAGGTTTCTTTTTATGTATTTTTTGTGTCATGGCATGTGCAATCAGGCTAAGGTTTTGCTAAAGCGGTCAAAACGCAAGGATCTCTATGCTGTCTTAGGTGTTACTCCTGATGCTTCTGACTCAGAGATTAAGTCTGCTTATCGCAAGGTTAGTCTTCGATTGATTCGTTGCTTTGCAGAGTTTCCCTCATGGTGTTTTTGTGATAGGCGGCACTACGATACCATCCTGACAAGCAAAGTTCCAAGTCAGATGCTGAGAAAGCCGAGGCTGAAACAAAGTTCAAAGAGGTTGGAGAAGCTTATGAGATTCTCACGAATCCAGAGAAGAAGGCTCGTTATGATGAAGGAGTGGATCTGGAAGATCTCGACAACCCTCATGCAGGTGGAAGTGCAGGAGGCTTTGGCGGAGAGATGGACCCCAATATGCTCTTCCACATGTTCATGCAGCAGCAACAACAACAAAGAGGACGTGGTGGGCGAGGCGGCTTTGGTGGCTTTAATGACTACTGATAAAATTAGCTGCTTGTTCATGTATTGTGTGTTAAGGAGAGAGGGGATGAGAGAGAGAGAGGGAGAGAGATCTTTGAGTCTAATCAGAGGGTTTTGTAATGAGTCTCTCGAAAGACTGTTCGATCTGGTGGTTATACTGTAGCTAGTCAAGTGGCAGTCCGTCTGTTTCGGTCGGATGTTCTCCTGCGCAAGATAATAATACAGAGAAACGTTCAGTCCACACCCCAACAACTCAAAACAAAATAGGAAGGCGATAAGTTCAAAGCGAAAAGATTTCCTCTCTTCTTCCTCATCTTCTTCTATTATGAAACCTAGAGAAGCGACATTGCAGGAGAGAATCACTTTCTTGCAGGATCTGCATCGTCCACTGGAAGGTAGGCACCTCCTCACTGTCTCCGAGAATGAATCTGCTGGCTCACTCTTTAGTCCAACTCTGAAATAGAACATTGGTCACATAAGTTCAACTTCGGTCTGAACCCTCGCACTAGTGACTACATGTACAAACACCATCTCTCACACTTGGAGGACATCTACCTCAACCATCGCTTCGCCATTCCTCAGGACACACATCGCGTTATCGAGTCCCCTGTTACTCAACTCTATGGAATTAACGGTACCATCTCTCTCCTTTTCCTTACCTTTCCTCACTAATATCCCTTTTGTGGGCAGGTCTCAAGAGCACATTGCCGAAACAGAAACTGCGAGAGAAAGCGAAAGAAACGCAGTGGGTCTCCAACTTCCAGAAATATCAAGCTTTGGAAGAACCGAAGCGGCAACGCAAGCCTCGAATAAAGCCACCTGTCTATACGCAAGAAAGGAAAAGTCCGTCCACTCCATCAGACAGCCAACCCCCAGAGAGAGACTTCAATCCATTGGAGATATCAGAGGAAGAATATGCTGAGGAACAGCGCATGTTAGCACGAAGAAGAACACGGAATAATCGTCTTACTTCTGATGAATTAGTCTTGCTTGGCATGTATCGCTTTTCTCCAGAACAAGAAGAAATCTACGAGAAGTTTGTTCAGATGATATCAGACTTTAATCAGTTCGACATGGTAAGAGAGTCTTGTCATGTACTTCCTTCTCGTCTTTTCGCCTGGACATCTCATTAACAGGGAGGTGTGATTGTATTGTCAACACAGAGATCAATTGTGGAGGATGCCTTTGAAGATGCACAAACAGACTCAATGCTTGCTGACTATGGAGGGACGGGTTTCGACGATCAACCAGATGGTGAGAAGTCCTTACAACGGCAACGCAAGCATAGTTAATAGAGATTTTCGTCCAGTCCAGTCTCCCTTGTATTATAGAATCCAATTCTCTGTTCTTGACTGTGAGAAGCTAAAGAACACTCTTCCCCATAAATAGTGTATGGTGCTAATAACAACTGCTCAACTTAACAACTTTCATTTTAACACTATAAAAAGAGGAGAAAATACTACGATATCAAGTACAGGGTTATTGCCTTTGCTACGAGTGTAGCACAGCGCTTCCCGCAGAAGATATCGTCCTCTTCTTAGATTCATTCTTGGGAGGCAACTGTATCGTTCGAATGAACTTTGGTGATCCCGACTTAGACTCTTCCTCTTCGCTGATGATGAGATGGCGAAGATGTTCATCGAAGGCTCCCATGTCTCGCCAGGTCTGCTGCTTGGCCTTCTCCCCCTCCAGCTCCTGATGGGATGTCCGCCTCCTCTCCAACTCTTCAACTACTCGTTTCTTCAGCATGCGACGATCATGTGCTGTCTTCTGATTTCGTTTCCATTGGTCGAGGTTGATTGACTCCCATGCCTCAGCGAACTCTCCCTCGTGCGCTTTGCGGCTCTTGTAGACATCTCTAGCTCGAGTGCGATTCACAGTTAGGGTGGCTTGATCTAAAGACTCTCCCATGCTAATTGTACGATAGTAATCCTCTGCACGATCGGTGTACTTCTTCGTGGCTCGCTCCATCATGACCTGGTTTGGATTATCCAGCGCATTGCGCACTGCAATCTGGAAAGTGCGCGCCTGACTTTTCTCATACGCAGGCTTTGTAGTAGAAATCATGCTCAATACTTTGTCGCTCCGTGTGCCTCTCAGCGCACTGGGAATGGCGTGTCCACAATTCCTCCGCAAGTTCTCCAAGGCCACTTTCATCTCATAGAGCAGTCCCTTGGTGACCTTCTCATCACCTCGCAGGATGTCTTTGGCTATTCGACTATTAAAAACAACGCCGATCTTTCTCATTGTGGGTTCGAGTAGCTCGAAGTTGTGCAGCACGGACTGAGATTTGGGATCTGTGGAGAACTCCTGGAAGTCAAGCTGTTGATTAAAGCGAAACAGAATCTCTCCTAAGAGATATCCATTTCTGAAAGCTTCATCAAACTGATAAACTGGCTCAGAGATCTTGACCTCTTCATTCAGCCAGTGAAGCAATAGCTGCGACATCCTGTTGTTTTTGTTGTTGTTGTGAGCACCCGCCCAAAACGAAACGGAAACGCAAACCGAAACCAAACAAACACAAACACGAAAACCGACACACCGACACGATCCCACGCACCGTAAAAATATCTGACGCGCACTTGAATGGGCGGGGAGAGAAAACGAAAGGCAAGTGAAGAAAGACTTCTTCTTTTGCTGCTGCTTCTCGTCTCTTAGTCCTCCCCTGGCCAACACACCTTGAGTTGAGGTCTTCTAGAGTCTTGGCTTAATATTTATCCATCTTGTTTATCATTCCTCATCATCTTCTGAAGCCATCAAGGACTTCTTCCAACAATTCGCTGCATTATCATGGACCCCTTTTTGCCCTCCTCTTCCTCCGCCGCTACCATCAGAATGGACAGCAATTACTTATCAAACAGAGATACTTCCGTGATACCCAGTGTTAATCCTGTCAGCGAGCATGTGGTAAAACGGAACTATCGCAACAGCGTTAGTGCTCCACTTGTAGAGGACGACCGCGCCACCATCCACAGCCACTCCAGGAGCAGTACAATAGCTCCACTTGATGACGATCACCTGCACATTAACACAGCTCAGCGCGTCGATAGTTATGAGCCCAGCACTCCTGCCGGGGGCAGCAGTCGCGGGGAAGCCCTGGGCACCACAAAGAAAAGCTCTGCCGCCTGGAGCGAGCATGAAGTCAAACTTGGGCATCCTTATTCTATCCCCTTTGAAAAATCATCGATGTACTCCTTGGGATGTTCGGAGGATAATCAGGGTGGTGGTTCACTGTGGACGGAGCATATCGTCAAGAGGAACAGCCTCGTGGTCCCTATGGAGGACGATGGGGATGAGGAAGGATATTTTGCAGCAACTCCTCAAGAAAATCGGCGACAGTCTATCTTCGCGCGGGACCAGCACATTGATCTCGCGGCATCCGCAGCGGCAGCCGTGGTGGCGGCCTCGGAAACAAAGCGATCAGAATCCCGGAGTCCCCTTCCTAGCCAATATTCTGAAAAAGACATGCTAGCCTATCAGTACAGTCTGGAACGAAGTGACCACATTGTGAAGCAGAGGAAGTGAGACGTCTTGTCTTTCTCTCTTCTTGCCTCTTATGCCACTGCTAAGGTAGAAAATATAGATACTGCGGTGGCGGTCAAATCGGTTTCATTTTATACTATATTTTCAATAGATCTATGTGTATCCTGTCTCGTAACTGCATAATCAACTGTATATTGATTCCATCACTAACTCTCACACAGGTTCAAATTTCCAAATTCCCAGATATCTGGCATCTTTCCCTCCTGCTTGATCCATGGTGTGATCATTGAAAATGTTGTTGTGGGTGGCAGAAACGATGAACTTCTTCACCTCTCGACTGAGGACTCGATGGGGATGGTGGCTTATGGTATCTGCAGTCGTTCTTTTTCTCTGTATTGTAATCTTCAACGTGGTGATGATTCCCTCCACCTTCGATCAGCAGTCTGTGGATATCGGACACACTGGCGGGCAGTCCGTGCGATGTCACTGGACTGTGAACGACCCTGTGGTCTTTAATATCCGTACCAAGCTAGGTGTGAATTATGATGGCGGCCACTGGTTTCACATGGCGGAGAATATTCTGACAATGCACTCTATGCTACGCGCACAGGGACGGCTAGCCAACTCCTCACAAGTCTTTTTCAACTTTGATACGCCTGAATTCTCAACTAACTTGAATGGTATGACACGCTTTATCACTTACCTTGGATTGGTCAGCTCACAGTCTCCGCTAAGGAGAATGTGGTATGGGTACAAGGAAGTGCTGTGGCAGCAGCTGCGGGTGCCTGGAGACAGCCTGCTCTTCAGTGATGAAAGACTGTTTAGAGTTGACAGCGTTGAGAAGAAAGATCAGTGGATAGCGCTGGGTAGTGAACCAAAAGATCGATTTGTTCAGCTGGGTGGTGCAGGGTATGATGTCCACCAAAAACAGCCACAAACACTGGGGAAGGAGAAGAAAGCCGCTAAAGACAGCAAGGTTTGTGTTCAATATGGCGGGACTATTGGCGGACGTTGGCCTACCATTCAGAGGGGCCATTGGTTTCCTCATAAAGGAGATGTAGAAGAACTGCGAGCAAAGATTCGGGCAGTCTGTCCCATTTCACCTCAAGTTAAAGCTGAGAAGAAAAAGCCTTACAAGCTTGTTCTCTATCAGCGTGACTTATCTCGCAAGCTTCTCAATCAAGAAGAAGCCTTGAAAATGATTCGAGAAAAGCTGTCACCGGAGCAATGGCAGATCGAGGTGGTGATGCATCTTAGCAGCCGATCGCCGTGTCATCTGCATGAAATCCTGCATGATACTGATGTTCTCCTCACTCCACACGGGTTCCAAAGCATGCTTCTTATCTTCTTACCGCCTGGCAAGCTACTTTTCGAGGTTTTTCCATACAAATACTATAAGCCTGCTTACTCGCCTTTTAGCAAAGAGTTTGGTGAGTGATACACAGTGTGCTTGTTTTCTCAATCAATGTGTTGACTTTTCTTTCATCTTTCTAGGTGTATATCATGGAGGGGTGATGTCTGTAGGAACCAGCTGGCTGAGCAAATATGTTTTCCCGTTCGTGACAACTCAAGCTTGCATGCAGATGAAGCAGTGCAGAGTATATTCTCGAGACCAGGATGTCATTTTGTCACGGCATGGTGTCAATCGCTTGAGTCGCATAGTTGAGGAAGCGCTGGGTCAACAAGCAGTGCGCCAACAAGCTCTTCCTGGTGGTAGTGCACCGAAAAGTTGATTCCGTTGTTTCGTGGTCTTAGGTTAGATTTTACTATTGCGACTAAAGAGAAGACAAACTGCGTGCACTAGTGTTAGATGCAGCAATGTCAATAATTCCCGACTGGTGATGGTTTGGTAAGGATATTTTGGAAATCTATTCCTAATAGAACTGCCCAATCTTCAACAAGTTTTATTTACAATAAGTTTTGAAGTATCAAAACATTGTAAACAGGCGTTAAAATATAGAAACCTACACCGTCTTGACTAACAGAAGGCATTGGATAGAAAAGATCAACTAGAATGATTCGTACAACTTTGAAACAATGATTCGTACAATCAATTATGTTGCACCAGCTATATCATTCCATCATTCCATTCCAAATTCCACCATTCCACCACTAGTCCCAGCAGGGCTGATGGAAGAATCCTCTCTCTCATCATCCATCTGCTACTAATGGGGCAATCCTTGTCATGTGCTTGCTTAGAAGAGATGATTCCTGAAGGAATTACAGAGGATACTGCAGCAAAAGAACGACTTGATGCTCTAAAGAAGGGCGATAACTTCAGCCGCAGTGCCTTCCTAGGACTGTCCTCTCAAGAAGTTCATGTTCATCTCACTGAGGACCTCTCCACGCTGAAGTGGAAGACTGAGAGCAGTTGGGGCAAGGAGGTCTTTGGAGAGATTGACCTCACTACCCAGGTGAAGAAGCTGAAGATTGTCGGGGATAGTGGTCTTCAGTTTATCGCACCTGATGACTCCTTAGTCTTTGAGATGAAAGCTTCGGATAGTGCAGTACGAGACAAGTGGATGGTTGCTCTGACTGAGTTGATTCAAGGCTGGGAAGAGGATCCGCGGAGTAAGCCAAAGTCTTCTCTGTCAGCATCGGGTACGTCACAAAAAGCAGATTATTTCAAACGACGTGAAGAAGAAATCAAAGCGAGAGAGAAAGCTAATGCAGAGAAGAAAGCAAAGTATTCTGCTGGTGGAATGAAGGTGACTGCTGAGATTATGGCTTCTCGATCTTAACCCTTCCCCTATAGATACGCTAGTCGTCCATGTCACCCTGACAAGTCATTCATGTAAATAGAAATAGTATAATAAGATCACTTGCTTTAAGAGTAGATCTAGGATGTTACAGGGGCATAGATCTTGAAGCGATTGTCAGCTAGATCGTTATGACTGCGAATTATTAAAGGAGCCGCTCGTCGATGTCTCGTAGGTGATATGACATCTTCATTGTCTTTCTTGGTGTTGGGTTGGGAGTTTTTCATCGCAGTCCGCAAGGGTGACACCGTCACGGAGCAAAGAGTGGATCGACTGTTGGTCGACTCCGAACGAGGGGCTCGGAGAGAGCTCACTGGCATGGGCAAAGGGATTTTAGCAGGACTACCACCAACACCACCACCACTTCCTTGAAGCGCTAAGGAAATCGCTGACCCACGACTTCGTATCGGCTGAAGTCCATGTGTAGCGACGGCGACCTCGATCTTATTCATCATTTCCTGCCTGCTCACTGGGCGATTGCTGCTGGACGAGACTTCACCTCCTCCTATTCCGCTAGTCCCAAACCTGATTTGAGATACGGTACGATAGATTTCTTGAGAAGAAAGTTGATTAATACGCTCTTCAAAATTGAGTTCCTTCTGCTTGGCCTGCTCCTGGTAGAATCGTTTCTTCTCTTCGATCACCCCGTCCAGCGCTGTGACATATTTGAGATGTAAATAGATGGACTTGTTATGCTCCTCTTCGAGAGCTTCGCGTTCAATATTGAACAACTCTTTCTCTTTCTTAGTCAGCTTTGGTTTGTCATATTTCTTGTAGAGCTTGTCAATCTCATTTTGTCGTTCTTCGCATCGCTTGAGAATGCTTTTCATCAACTTCTTCCTTCTCTCAATGGCGATCAAGGTGTCGACATTAAAGAAAGGATCAGCTGACATTTGTTGCAGTTTCTTTAGTTTGGCTTGGTCAGCAAGCTTGTTGCTATTGAGTGCGAGTAAGAACTCTTCGAAGTCGATGCCCATGGTATTGTTTCTGTCCACATTAGCCAAGACACGCACCACCTGCTCACGTGTCTTGAGAATGCCTGAGGAAAGCATAGGATCTTGCAGCTCTTCCACGTTGACTTCTCCACTACCATCATAATCCAAAGCTTGGAACCATTTCCGCAGAAAACGCTTCTCTTTGTTGGTATATTTCTGACTGATTTTCATGCCGTGCCTCACACACCAATTCTCAATCGCTTCTTGTCGCAGATCTTCTTGCTTTTCTTGCACACTGCCAAGTTTGGGATGGTCTAGAGAAGGTGGTCCGAGATGTTCGTCAACATCGTCACCATCATAACATCCCGAGATGATCTGTTCGATTAGTTCCATTTCGTCACGCAGATCACCAGGTTTCCTCTTCAAGACATGATTGAGTAGGTCTAGCTCAGCTCGTGCCTCATGGTCTCCCTTGGCCACCTTGAGCTCCAGAGGTCTGCCCAACACACCAGGTCTGCGACTGAAGCGCTCCTCTGGCATCTTGACAATCTCATCCAACTGGCTCAACACCTTCTGCTCTTGGATGAGTTCATATTGAATGCTCTTGCGTCTAAACTTGCTGCGCTTCTCTTGCTGGACAGACTCGAAATCTGTTGCTGCGAAAACCTCCAGATCGGGTAGTTGGAAATCTTTCTCATTGAAGGAATTCACTGTCGAGGCAACTGAACCAGCAAAAGACTGTTCTCTTTCAAATAGTGCAGGCTTCATTCTCTATCTAGATGAGATGAGAAGAATAGATAGAGTGCATGGATGGCCTCCTATTATACACCACCTGCCAATTATACCACACTGACACTGTAATAGTCAATGTTATCGAAACAGTTTCGCGTTTATATTTTCAATAAACGCGTTTTCTGCTTCTCCTCTCTCAGCAGGTCCAGGGTGCCAAATGGCGGCAATTCAATTCCTTCGCCTTCTTTGCTCTTCTCGAAGCAAACCAAACAAACACAATTGACAGACAACAACCATGGCAGATACTCTTCAAGAATGGTTCAATAATATTCCCTTAATCACAAAAATCCTTTTAATCTCTACTTTTCTCTCTGGAGCAGCATTATCTTTTGGTTTACTTGACGCCGGCTCTCTTGTGCTGATTTGGGGCCTCGTCAAGGACCGCTTCCAAGTCTGGAGACTATTCACGCCCTTCATCTTAGCTGGGTCTTTCAGCTTCAACTTTGCCATCCATCTCCTAGTGCTTTATGAGAATTGTAAGCGCTATGAAAGCAATCCCTACGATACTGGCGCAGGAGGCAACACGGCAGACTTCCTCTGGATGCTTCTCCTCTCCATGACAGTCCTTCTAGTTGTAGCCTATTTCTTGAATCTCTATGTTCTCTCCGAACCCTTGCTCTATGTCATTTTGTACGTGTGGAGCCGCCGAGAGCCTGACACACAGCTCAACATCTGGGGCTTCCGCTTCAAGTCTCTCTACCTGCCTTGGGTCTATATTGCGATTCGGTTGATCATGGGAGGGGCGGTCACTGAACCTATTATCGGCATCGCTGTCGGTCACCTCTACTACTTCCTTGTTGCAGTCATGCCTGTGGCACACGGTAGAAACCTCATCCGCACGCCCACCTTCTGCATTCGCTTTGTCCACTGGGCCACAGGCTTCATTCCTTCAGGTGCACCTCCAACCTCAGGGTTCACTTATATTGCTCCTCCACAACGGGCGGCGCCAGCAGCTGGAGCTGCAGGTAATGCCACGGGTGGAGGAGGGGCGAACAACTTGAGGTATCGTGGTGCTGCACGCGACCGCGAAGCTCGACCGGCTACATACAACTGGGGAAGCGGTCATGTTTTAGGCAATTCTTAAGAACATCTGTTTGTTATACTTTCTTTCGATTGTCTCTAATAATGACACACGTAGCTCAAACATTTGATAACTTGTTTACTACCACTGGTGAGAAATTGTGAACAAATATTATACGAAAAATAACGAGCACAATATGATAATACAGATTAAAGACAATCGTGAATTAGAAGTACTGAGAAATATAATAATTGGACAATGAATGAGGCATAAAAGGGAGAGTAACAAAAATAGCCAACCCTGATAAAAGCAAAAGGTTATTCGATCTGCATCGGCCGGGAATCGAACCCGGGGCCCCTGCATGGCAAGCAGGGATTTTACCACTAAACCACCGATACGGATTTTGGATATGTGGGGTTGCGCAACCAGTCAATATATTCGGAATCGATGGAGAGAAATGAGAAGAAAAGTTGTGGGTGAAAGATGGATGGATCGAACATCACCATGTCGAACTTCAGACTTCTTTCAGTAAATCATCCTCCATCTCGAAACCTATTCGTCTTGAATATATTGACTGGTTGCTCAAACCCAAATATCCAAAATCCGTATCGGTGGTTTAGTGGTAAAATCCCTGCTTGCCATGCAGGGGCCCCGGGTTCGATTCCCGGCCGATGCAGATCGAATAACCTTTTGCTTTTATCAGGGTTGGCTATTTTGTTGCTTCCAAGAGAATTTTGGATAACGTGCATCTCACCTTCTTCTATTGTCATCGAATATTAACGATAAACCGTCTTCAGTTGATGATTTTGGCTCATGATTGCCAAACAACAAATGGTCTGCTAATGTTTAGCAAATTGGCTATTTGGCTCCCACCCGTTGCCTTGACTCATCTTCCCGCAGAGAAATCACAGCGAAGAAGATAGACAGACACTGTAGACGATGAAGAAGTACCAGCGGAATCTGGAGGTGGACTTCCTGCACAACCTCGTCTGTCCTGAGTTCCCTCTCAGCGAGACTCCCTTCATCTCCTCGCTGGATGCCGAGGACGAGTACCTGACCATCTACAATCCCTCCAGCGCTGAGATCTCCCTGGCAGGATACTTCCTCAGCGACTCCAAGAAACTGCATCGCTTCGTCTTCCCCGAAGACGTTGTCGTCTTGCCACGCTCTCAACTCCATGTCTACACCTGTCCCGGCCACCAGAGCGGAGACTTCATCGAGCCATACGCGCTCTGGACGAACAGCGATGGCTCTCTGCGAAGGAAGGAAGTCTTGAACAATGGTTAGGAGTAGTCCTCCTCCTCTCTTCTTTGCCTTCCTCATCTGATGACAATCTTCTTCTGGTGCGAGTAGAATACTGTGTGATGCAGTTGCACGCACCCAATGGAAAGTGTTTGGCGATCTGCACAGGAGGAGGAGAAGGTCCGCCACGTATTCAACGCCGCAGCGAAGAGCTACATGACTTGCCACCTTGGCAGCTCTCTCCATCACAGCGCGTGGTATGCGGGGCTTTGCGGCTGGTCTGTCTCGCAGCATTGCTAAGCACCGCCCTGCTGGCCCCGAGTTATGTTGCTGTCTGTTATTGGCTCGCAGTCTCCCTCGATGTCTTGGGCAGGAGTCACGTGGAAGAAATTGACCTTCCCTACGCTGTGGAAGTGGTGGACCGATTGGGTGACCGCGTGCACATTTCCATTCTTTATCTCATGTCGTTGATGGCAGTGGTGCACCCTTGGCGTCCAGTCCTTTATATCGTGCTCCTCCTTTGTGGAGGTTTGGAGTTAATTAGTTGGGCTCTAGAAGATCTCGCCCCTCCTTTCTTCTCGAGTCGGCGGGATGGACGCAAAGGCCTCAAAGATCTATTCCAGATCATTCGTCAGAGATGCGGTGGAGATGATGGGAGTGACTTCCACAAGATGGGCAATCTGATCATAGCTCTTATTTGCCTGGGTAGTGAAGTGGCTCTCTTGCTGCTTTACTATCGATTCACTCTCAGTCTGCCCGTGCAGGGCGAACCAGGGGAGAGACTCTTCCATCTCATCCAAGTCGTCGTCATCCCAATCGCTTCCTTGGCCTTCGCCTTGAGACAGGTCAGTCTTTGTCTTCTTTGTCTCAACTTTCCGATTTGTATGACGAGATGCATATTTGGTAGGGTAATAACGTTATGCGAATCGCCTGTCGATTGGATCTCGAATGGTGGGCCAACTAGTCTAGCAACTGTTCCGCCTCATCTTGTTAGTTTCGATATGCACGTTTGACATTAACCTTAACCTTAAGCTACCACGAATAAACTCCCATACACACTTCAGAAGATGATAATAAGCAGAACAAACAATAGGATCTAATATACAGCAAAGCAAGCGCGGGCATTATTGACACCGCAGGGTATCTGATGAGCAGACGAACAAGTACAGAGAGGATCAATCGAAGAACGGTATGATATGGAGCTCAAAGCGCTAACTGACATGGGAACAGCGAGAAGAAGGATAACGATCATCAGAATATACAACAGATCAAGGCTTTGTCCACAGTAGGAATAGACAACCTCAATAGAACAAACATGCAGAATTCGAAACCTTTATCTATCCACTATGCAATATAAAAACAACAACAGATTCAAGAACAAACAATACATTCGACCACTTGGATAACATCATCCACATCAAATAGAAAGCGTCAATAGATGAGAGAAGAACTCTTTCACGATGAATTGGAATCTCTCCACTGTGAAGGGTTTGGACAAGAATTTGTTCGCACCAGCACGATGAGCTTCTTGCATTGTATCCTCATCAGAATTGGCTGATAAGCCTATAATAATTACATCTCTTAGGCATGCATCAGGGAGCCTTCGAATGCGCCTCGTAGCTTCCAAACCGTCTAACACGGGCATTTGCAAATCCATCAACACAAGATGGAAGGGCTCAAGTGTTGCCAAATGTTTCTCAGTAATAGTAACAGAGGAGCTGTCTGATACATTGTGTTGATGCAACTGCTTGGCTGTGTTATATCTTGACAGGAGCTTATCGATGGCTTCTTGGCCATTCTCTGCGGTCTGCACTTGGCATCCCATGCGCTGTAGCATCACTGCAGTCATCTTTAGAATCGTGGGAGCATCATCAACAAGCAAAACATGAAGGGGATTGGACAAGACGATTGCAGACATGTGCTCTGAAGGATGGCGAAATAACTGAGCAGACCGGTTAGGCGGATTGGTGGTGGGTAGAAGGTTGGTTTGTACAGGTGAGCACGGCGCTGAGATATTCACAGTGTTACTGCGGAGCAATCGCGGAGTATTGGGTTTCAATCCTCTTCCGTATTTGTCTTGATTACTGGGCAAGGCTGTTGTATCCACTCCTTGCATATCACTGCACGCATGAATCAAAGGTGGTTTAGTGACCAACGAAGTCTCACAAATCACACCGAGACGCGATGTCGACTGGATTGATTTAACCTTGACTTTCTCTTGATATTCTTGATCGAGCGTATCACATCTCAAATTGGGGCGACCAGGGCGATGTAACTGGTCTGCAGACGTGTGTATGCGTGAAAGAGATGTGAAGGTCGAACCATTCTCCTCTGCACTAGCAGGCAGTTTAAAGCAGTTGCCTTCTATGAAGTCAGAGGCATTAGCATGACGCTCTGGAGAAAGGCTAACACTTGAATAAGTTCTACAAGGTATGTTGCTTATGTCGATTCGTTCGCCTTTGCTCATGACTTCGTCAGGACGATAAGGAATACTAAACCAGAACAGTGAGCCTTGCGTACCGTCGCTTCGATTTCTTACGCCATACTTCCCTTTGATCGCTTCAATGCGTTTGGCCAGACTATAGAGACCCAACCCTGTCCCCCCAGCCATGCGCTGAGTCTGTTGGAAGGGATGAAAGAGCTTCTTTCTTCCTTCTTTGGTGATTCCAATCCCTTCATCTTCCACTTCAAAGATTAATTGAGCCATACTGTCTTGTGTGATCGAGAGCATTGAGTTGTTGCAATCGTCCGCTCCTGTCGACTGCTGCGGATAACAACGCGAAAGTTTGATGTGTCGTGACTTGGGAGTTTCTTTTGCCTTCTGAAAGAGAGATGCGTCCAATTCTTGCATTGAATTCTCTTGGACAGGTAGTATGAGCGGCCGATTTGTTCTAAATGCGCAAATGCACTGCATAACTGATCCCCACCAAGAGACTCTCTCAACATGATGCTCTTCTCTACCCTTTTCCTCTCCATCCTCCTCTGCTGTATCGTTGAGGTGCTCCTCCAACTCAACGGCTTCTAACGATGGCGCACACTTCAAGCGTAAGACAACAACACCACGACTTGAATACTTCACTGCATTGCTCAGCAAGCAAAGGATATTCTCCTGTAGCCACTGCTGGTCTGTAATTATATGCGTGACTACAGCACTACTCACGGAATGAGCCAGCTCCAGCTTCACTTCCAGTTTTGTCTGTACAGTCTGCATAATTGACAGAGGCAATGCAATGCATTCCAACAAATCTACGGACTCGTTCTTGGCAAGGAGCTTCATGTTATTGCTAGCCTTCGTTGAATCCAAGCATCGGTTAATAGCCATCAGCATAAAAGAATTCGTGCATTTCATGCTTTTCAGGCAGTCAGTCACCTGCTTGCCCAGCACCTTCATTTTCTCATAGTCCATCTCATGCTGACTCTCAATAATATCAGGCCAGAGCATCAGCAATAGATCCATGGCATTGGTGAAGGAGGAAAGGGGAGTCTTGAGGTCATGTGCGACATTGGCGATGGTGTGCTTCAGCTCTGCGGTATGTTGTTCACTTTGCAGCTTCTCCTTCTCAGCCATAAAATACTGCATCAGATTCCTCAAGTGAATATCGACTATAGTACCAGCGATCAGGATTGTCCAGAAGAAAAGAGACCTAAATTCTTCACTATAGCTCCCAATCTGCAAGAGGGCGACAAAAATGACGACCACATTGGACAGCAAGGCAATCCACACGATCTCAATCTCCAAGGAAGGCAAATTGATAATACCAAACAGAAGCGTTGTGAAGATGACATAAGAGTCGGTAAAGATGAGCTGCCGACGCACACTTTCAGGGACGGTGCAATTAGGCACTTCATTGGGACATGAGGTAAGGAAGACCTCCTTGCAGAATATTGCCGTGACTGAAAACGCACAGCATAAAAAGAATGTGCGATGCAGCACACGTGCATATCGCTGACAGACTTGGTATACAGGGTTAAACCATTGATGGTCTGCGATGATAATGCAGATGTTGGTCAAGACGGCCAAGGAAATCAAAACACAGAGCAGGGCAGAGAGAAGAAGCGTCGCGACAGGCCTTTCCATTTCAATCTCATCCTCAAAATGAATGATCGCTGTGGGTAGATAAGAAACAACCATTAAAATCGTGACAAAGAAGTTCCCCACTAGTGCATTTCTTCTTCGTGCTTGGTAATCATAATATGCTTCTCGAGAAATAGGATCTCTAATTCGACCCCACCAATTTAATTTAGCACGAATATCATCAAAGCTTAAAGTAGCATCCAGTCTGTATGAGAGAGAATCTGTCATCTTTCCTTCTCATCTATCTATAGAATATGGAAAGAGAGTCAGTCAATTTGTTTGACAGCGAAACATTGCCAGTGAATTAGTATTATTGCGTGGGCTCGCTGTAACGACAACGGAATCAACACAGGAGAACAAGGCTAACAAGTTCTTCTTGTTGTTGTTGTCGAATTGTGGGTGTGTAATGGATACTTGGTACGATATCTTTCTTCGTTTGTTTCGTGAAGTCCCTTGTTCTCTAATTCTGAATTTCCCTTGTTCTCTTTCTCTTTCTATTCTCACAATACAACCACGTCACGCACTTCTGCGCAAATGGTCAAATATCCAAATTATCAGATGGCCAGAAAGTCTCACAATCCATCAATCAATTTCGTCCAGAACAATTAGACCATGTTTCTAGCCCATAGCTTCATAGTGAGAATTCGACAACCTTCGCGGCCACTAATGGCCAATCTTAGTCAGATAGTTTCCATGTTCTCATCGACTGCCAAGCCAAAAGCTCCTTCAACTTCTTCCTCCAAAGCAACTCGTGCCTTGCGCAGTCAAACCTTCGCTCCTAATGAAAACAGCAAAGAAGACATTGCCTACTTTGCGGACGAAGTCTCTCGACTAAGCCAATGGACGCAGCAAAAGAATGAGATGTTCAATCTGCATGCTCGCTATGTCTCGCCCATCGACCTCAACTACCAGCTGCCCTCCGCCCGCATCACAGAAATTGCCTTCATTGGCAGAAGCAATGTAGGCAAGTCCAGTCTAATTGAGGCATTGCTTGGTAATCAGGGGTTAGTCCGCATTTCCAAGACACCAGGATGTACGCGCATGATGAACTTCTTCGCTCTGGCCAAAGGGCCCGCAAAGGAACCCGCCGTATACTTCGTGGACATGCCTGGATATGGATTTGCGAAAGTTGCTAAAGCACAACGTAATGACTGGGAAAAAGTCTTTCAGTCCTATATTCAAGAGAGGGACCAAATAGTTCTGAAGCGAGTTATGGTTTTGATTGATGTGCGCAGGGGACTGCAACAAGTCGATGTTGACTTCATGCTTACTTTGGATGCTGCAGCTCTACCTTATCAAGTCATCTTCACAAAAGCTGACCTTGTGTCTGAGACTGAGATGCATGTACAACTCAATTTGCTCTTTTGTATGATGAGAAGGATGAAGAGGAGCGCTTTGTATCCTTTCGTACATGTTGTAAGTTCGAAGACAGGGGAAGGGATGGAAGATCTTAAGCTTGGTTTAGCAGAGATTTTATATGATCGATTCACGTTAGAATAGTATGATTAAGTTCTTCTGTAAGTGTTCAGATTCGACTAAGGTGGAGGAATTTCTTAATCGTCGCACACTTTCTTTCAGTCTCATTATTGAAATGAATTCGATCATTCTATTCTCTGTTTCTCCGCGTTCTATTGGATTCCACTATTGAGTCTGCAACAACAATGGTGAACAAAACCCCAAGCGCACCGAGAGTGAACATCAACTTGCCCCGTTCTTTTGCGCGAAGTACAAGTCGCCAACTGTCCATCTAAAACTCGTATTTTCAAATATTTAAACCTCCACAGCCAGGCTTCTTCTCAGTTGACGAAACAGTTGAAAGAAGGGTTAGGATTGTGAAGTGAGATAGAATGCATGACGGTTTCCAAGTTCAAGAAGACCATATTCATAATCCTGTATTAAAACGTCAGCGAAGTAATGAGATCGCCTGGAAGAAGCTGCATGGCTATCACACCACCTCGGGCTGTCCCTGCTGGGACCGAACCACCCACCCCTGCATCCCCAAGAGAACAGGCTGGGGATTCAACCCTAACTTCTTTGCTATATTTTGTTGTTTCCTATGTTTAAATATTGAAGCTCCAGCAGATGCTTCTACTCCTCCTGGTGAGGACGGCAAGGACAATCTCGTTTGAGATGACAAAGCAACATGAACTCTCTCCATTTTTCCTTTTTATCGGTTCTTCCAGTCAATTATTCCTTTCATGGTGTCTAGATGTATTGTGCATGCTTTGCTGCGCAGGGTAGAAAAGTAGGATATCCCCGAGCTAGAATGCCTCTCAACCAAAACAAAACATTTTGAAAATAATACACTAATAGGCTACTGCTGCTGCTATAGCTGCTGCTATTGCATTTACAATTATTATTCTGTTCTATCCCATATTCTAAAGTAGGAATTAGGCTATAATAAGTCGATGACTCCCTTCTCGATCTTAATAGGTACCTTGGTTGACGAGGTGGAAGTGGCGAGACTTCCTGCACTTCCCGCATGATTGGCTCCTGATAGCGCCTGTTCGGCTCTTTCTTCAGCCACCTTATGGTGCTGGTATATGACTCTGTATTTTCCCCAACTCTCACGCAACAGATCCGACAAACTAGAAGACAGAATATCCATGGCAGTGAACTTCTTGAATAACTTGCGCAATAATCGATCGATACGAGTGCTATTGACTGCCTCAACAGTCCATTCCACTTGTGTTAGAAGACGAAGAGAGTACTCCAAGTACATGGACATAGAACTCTTGTCTGTTGTTTTCTCGTCTTCTAACGCTTCCAACCAAATGTGTACCACTTCCTTTCCACCTGCGAGAAGGAAAGCTCGACAATCCTGAGGATTGACCGTCAGCATAGTATGCAGCTGCTTGAGTGCTTCTAGGCGACTAGGAAATGTGGAGCAAGCATTGCAAGAGGCCAAGAGTTGTGGGACTGAAGCTTTGCCCTTGGCAGTGACCATTGGCAAAGGAGGATTGACGGGAGCTGGGCTCATCACAGGGGGAGGGATAGAGGGAGGTACAGGAGGAGGCGGGATAACTTTAGGAGCACTGGAGACATTGGACTTGAGTGAACCATTGGCATTGCCATCTGCTGGTGAAGGATTAGTTGCATTACCAGCCGACCTTGCTGCCGGCTGCACCTTTCCTGACGTCGCTGATGACGAAGTAGATTGAGGCTTAGAAGGCACAGCGACAACAGCTTCATCGTTGTCATAATTGACCTCGTGCAGATCTCCACTGCCCAGAGTCACCAACGATGGTCGAGTGGAACGAGGAACTATTACACCACGAGGTGGAAATAACGGTCCTAAGATCGAGCAGAACTGATTGACTTTCTCAATAGCTCTTCGTCTGCGAGTGTTGTAGATCGTCGATAGTGCCGAGGGAGTGGGCGCAACCGCTGCCTGTGGCTGACTGCGCACCTAAGAAAAGCTCGTTTTCACTTTCTATCAATAACAAAAATAAAGCTTCAAACTCACCATTTTGGCAGGAGTGCTGTCGTCGACAGCAGGGAGAGAGTCTTTGGTCAAGCTGTCGCGGTTTCTCTTCTTCACTGCCATGACGGCTGCAGCAAGTGAAGCTGACTTGCCATTCTCTGATCCTCTCTGATTAACTGCTGGATTGAGCTGTATGTGGCTGTGATCTATCTGGGTGGTAGGCTTGGGCTCGAAGACATTGTCTGGCTTGGAGATTTCCGCAGCAATCAAATCTTTCAGACCTCTCAACATCTCCTTCTGCGAGTTAAGCAACTCCTCCTGGTGAGTTATCGCCAACTCTAACTCTTTAATCTTCTGCTCAATTATTATTCGTGCTAACATCCTGCTTTCTCTATTTGTTTGTGTTTTTCAAAACACAATAAGAACTCATCCAACCCTTGTCGATGATGTCATACATAACTTTCTTTATAGTGAGTGGCAGTGAACACCCAAATATCCAAAATCCGTATCGGTGGTTTAGTGGTAAAATCCCTGCTTGCCATGCAGGGGCCCCGGGTTCGATTCCCGGCCGATGCAGATCGAATAACCTTTTGCTTTTGGTTCTATTCCACGCCGAGTTGTTCTTGCTCGCAGTAGTTGAGTAGTTAAGATCTCTATTATCCTATCTTCGAATGACCTGATTTAATGGCATGACTTACACTATAATTTCTATCTTCTGTCATTCCAACATCACTTCATTGGTTGCAGAATTCTTGGGAAGGTCCAGTGATGACCTGGCTGCTCTTGCTGCTTCATGCAAGTTTGTTGGCCAGATGATAGATTGTGTCAGTCACCAAGTCATTGCTGGCTGCTGCTTCTCTCTGCCTGGGAGGGTGGCTGTCCCCTTCCGTTCCTTCCACTATACCCCCTTCATCCTCCTGCCCACACATCTGCAGTGCTTCCAAGATGTCTTCAATCAAGCACAACAGACTATCTTAGAGAGCTCTCTCTCTCTCACAGCCTTTCATCTGCAATACCTTCCCAATGGACTGGGCTGGGCACTGTCCACGAGGAGATTCGTTGGCAAGGGACAGAGAATAGGAATCTATGCAGGCGAGATGATCTCAGCATCACAAGCCAGGAAGAGATATTCTGAGATCTACGATGCCAAGGTAAGACCATCTTCACCATATCCTATGGTTCGTGATGTATTCATACAATGTATAAGTTGTGTGACATGATGCGTGATATGATATGATATGGTTGATTATATAGGGAGAGAATTATGTACTTTCCTTCAAAGAAGAGGGATTAGATTTTATTCTGACATCAAATATCGATGCCACTCAGCGAGGAAATATTAGTCGGTTAGTATGAGTCCTATATAGCATCCACGGAAAGCTGTCTGACGAGTTGTTTGTTGAAGATTTATAAACCACAGCTGCTCTCCCAACACGACTGTTGATCTCCTGCGAGCTTCATCTTCTGAGGTGAGTCTTGCTCCTATGATATAGCACTGGTACTAGCGGATTTCCTGAGGCTGACTTTGTTTCAAACAACAGCACAGCGATGATCACTTGGTCTTGAAGGTATTAGGCATCCCCACATTGAAAGCACTTCGTGATATCTTTCCATGGGAGCAAGTAAGTTCGTTCTACATCCTATGTATGTGTTCTGCTTTTATTAGCTCTGTTCCCTCTAGCTCACTTTCAATTATGGGGATGCAGCTTGTGATGAAACACAGCAGTCAAGTGACAGTAAGCCAGTCTCACTAGGAGCGAAACACAGCTTATATGATCATAATCGAAATATATGCCTTGTGTTGTAGAGAAGCGGTGTTTCGATGAGATGAAACAGCGGGAAGGTCAAGATACAGGTTGTGGTCTGGATGATCGAAAACCTTGTCTTTGTGGCGCGAAGAACTGCTGCGGTTGGCTGCCTAACAAGAAACTGTAGATCATCATCTATAGTGAATATGGAAAAGGTGTATGATGGTTAACTATCGACAGTGCTCTTATACTTGTAAAGTAGTGGCAGACTATGACAAATTGCTACTGAGCTAGTCCACTAGAACTCATCCTTATGTGCCCACAACTTTATAGTGCGATCGTACCCTGCTGAAGCAACATGTTGTTCATCAGGAGCGAAGTCACAGGCCATTACTTTTCCTTCGTGTCCTGCCAGAGTGCGCAGGATTTGATAGTTCCGACTGGACCACAGCTTTAGCGTGCCATCAAAAGAGCTGGTCAGCAGCACCTCTCCACTGGGAGAATACCTCACACCAGACACCAGTGCAGGATGAGCTGGTAAAGTATACGAGCACTTTCTCTTCCTAAGATCCCAGATCTTCACTGTGTTATCCAATGACGAAGTGGCCACTTGGAAGCCATTGGGATGACAGGTCACCTCGCTGATCTTCTTGCCATGGCCTTGAAAACCTTGAATCATTTGACCTGAGCGTAAATCCCATAACAACCCTACTCCACCAGCATCAGCAGTATAAATTAAGGATCCATCAGGATGGAATGCCAAGGCTGAACATTCTCGTACATGTCCATCCTGCAACAAGAGTTGTTGACCTGTCTGCACATCCAATAGCCTCCAAGAGAAATCATGACATGCGGTAGCTAATAAAGGATAAAACGGATGGAAATCCACTGCAGAGATGATTGATGGAACACCTGTAATACGATGGAGACAGTGCTTGGGACGGTCTGAAGGATTCTTGCGGTCTGTATCGTCAGTCTCCATGCCATTGCTTTCATCGATTAGTGCTGAGCCATTCCACAAGCAACAACTACCATCTGCTGAAGTTGACGCCATGAGATACCGATGAGATGAAGCCAAAGCTGGCCCACTGTTAGCAACCGAAGTGATGCGGTCACTATGTCCCACTAGCACTCCTTGACAAGACAAAGTGCTCCCATCCCACACTTTCACTGTGTTACCAAAAGACCCACTAAGTAAATAAGCACCATCATGAGTATATCGTATAGAGGTTAATGGACGATCATCTCCAAATTGAGAGAGGTTGAGAGTGAGTTCCTTGTTGTGCTGGTAGAGATCGAAAACATGTTGACGATCTGCGATAGAGACCTTCTCATCTTCGAGGATATCCTTCATCTTAGCCAGTCTTTCTCGTGATCTCTCAAAGGTAATGGCTGTGATAGTTTGGCGGAAGTCAATGAGCTCGTCAGAGGCAGGGGAGTAGAACACTTCCTTTTGAACGGCAGCAGCCTTGCCCTCCACAGCCGCACTGCCAGCGACTGCTCCACCCGCTCCAGCGGAAGAGCTGCTTTTATTTAACAGTGCCTAACAGGATAATTCAGAGGTAGTAGAGATCAGTGAGGACTACAGTCACACCTAGTGGTGGAAGGCTGTGGCTGTCAGCACTGACCTGCACTTGAGCGGCCGCTTCCTCGTCCAACTCCAACTTGGCGATCACTTCTCGAAGTCTCTCGCGTCGATCAGCATGGTTCTCACCAAACAACGTAACAGGATGGCCCAACTCTCTTAATTTGGCTTTAATGTCTTCCACAGCAGTGGGGACAACGATGGCTCGAGCTCGTCTCTGAGTCTCATATTGTCTCAACACTTCTGCATGCCTTTGCTGTTCAAGCCGAGACTCCTCATTCAACTCTAAGTACTCGGATGAATTAGCCGCCATCTTCACTATGATAAATACAATTAACCAAGAATCACAACAATAATTCCCACTCAACCAGCCCTGAGTGAGTAAACCTTTAATTATATTTTATGCATTTTAGCCATATGATATGACAAAATCCGTATCGGTGGTTTAGTGGTAAAATCCCTGCTTGCCATGCAGGGGCCCCGGGTTCGATTCCCGGCCGATGCAGATCGAATAACCTTTTGCTTTTATCAGGGTTGGCTATTTTGTTACTCTCCCTTTTATGCCTCATTCATTGTCCAATTATTATATTTCTCAGCACTTCTAATTCACGATGAAGTTTGGTTTGTTTATGATTTATACGATTAATATGGATGGCATTAACTTAGAGAGGGATCTAACTCTTGACAAGCTTCTCCAACTGAGTAAGTACATCAGTTGAATGTGAAGCGACACGACCTTCCACATCTGTGAAGACATACTTAACTTTGAGATCCGGAGAGATGATATAGGTCTGGCGGTTACTGAACTTTCCCACAAAGCCCAGGTCCAACAGACTGCCGTACTTGTTGCTCACTACCCCTCCCTGGTCAGAGAGCAAAGGGAACTCCAATCCATACTTCTTACCAAAGTCAAGATGCTTATCTAAAGGATCGACAGAGACTCCTATGATCTGAGCCCCGAGATCCTGGTACTTCTGGTAGTCACGCTCGAAGGTCTTCGCTTCCAGAGTGCAACCAGACGTAAAGTCACCCTTCAAAGGTAATTAACAAGTCAGTTAATACAAGTATCTGTATATTGCAATGGGGAAAGAGGCATCTTACAGGGTAGAAGTAGAGAACTGTCCATTTTCCTTTGAGATCTCCCAAGGAAATCGGCCCTCCAGCATTAGAAGGAAGAGAGAACTCGGGAGCAGATGTTCCCACTACAGGAATAGCATCAGCCAAGACGGAGAGAGGTCCTCCGATGGCAAGCATGCCGCCGACAGCCGCTGTGGCCAGAGCTTTGGGCAAATTGAATGCTTGCAACTGAGTGACTTCTTTGCGATAACTCGACAATCCAGTCAACTTGAGATGAAATGCTTCACCAATAATGACAAATGCAAGTAACAACAAGGTACGAATCATTTTGTTGGGATGTGATGATTGTGTTTGTAGTCTAAGATGGAATAATTCTCTTTCTTCTGTCTTCTAACGTGGTTTGTTCTCTCTCGAACCTCTTTCTCCCATTCTTCCCAGCTATTTCTCCCTTGCTTGGGTGGGGAAGTTTCTTCCCAACCGGGAGATATCCTGCCTGCGTGGTCGTTTCGGTGATTTTCACGGCGACGATTCGATTCCTTCCCTGTGAAGCCGAACTGAAGATTCCCTCCCGTCGGTGGCCATCATCTTCGCTTGCTTGCTGTGCTGCGTTGCTGTGCTAGTCCCTCGGATCCACTGCCTGCCCCTCCTCGAGACCTTCGCCCCGCTGCCTGCCATCGCCTTGCCTTCCCGCTGCTTGCTTGCTAACTGCTGCTGCTGGCTAAATCACTGCCTGAGATCCACTTGAGATTCCTTCCATGGCACACTCATACCTCTATATCCCTATCGCTGAGAAGCTAAAGGATTATGGAAACCAGGGGAAGAAAAACCCGGTCCGGGGAGAAGAGATTGGAGAGCTGATCAAAGATTATGATTCCTTGATTGACTTGTTGCCAAGTCATAATGGCGCGGCGATTTGTGAGCCTTCCAATTCGGAAAAAGTGCCTTTAACACATCAACGATTACGAAAGTTTATCTCTGAAGAGTTTGACCTCCGACCCTATGGCATTGAATATGGGCAACGTGTTGCTGTCTTGTTGCCGAACGGCCCCGAGCTCGCTGTGACCATCTTGTCCGTGGTGTCAAGATGGTGCGCTGCTCCTATCAATCCTACTAATACCTGGCAAGAGATTAAGATGGAACTCATCAGCACTCGGTCCGTCGCTGTCTTGATTCTGGCTGGTGCCACCGTGAATGAAGCTGCTTTGAAGGCCGCAAAGGACTTGGGGATTGGGGTTATCAGACTAAACTCCCTTGGTAAGTCTTGACACCTGACTAACCTCCCTCAAGCTGGACGTGACTTACTTATTCTTTTTGTCCTTTTCCAGGAAATGTTACTGGTTTGTTTAGTACATCTCTTGTTTCTCCAGTAAACTTTGAAAATGTCCCTCCAGCACCTGCAGCTCATCAATATCCTGCTGGTTTCAAGACTTATCGCCATCCGGAAACTGTGCTTTTATTGCATACTTCCGGTACTTCGGGGAACAAGAAGTTGGTGCCATACTCTCTTGATATGATTATTGTTGGTGTTGGGTGTATCGTTGCATCCTGGAACTTGAAGCCATCTGATGTCTGTCTGAATATGATGCCTTTATTCCACATTGGAGGCATTGTGCGAAATATATTCTCTCCTGTTCTTTCTGGCGGTGCTGTGATTGCATGCAGTGGTTTTGATCCTCTTCTATTTTGGGATATTCTATACTTAGGAGTGGAGCAAATCAAAGAAAACAATCCCTCTAAGTTGCCTTTAGTGACATGGTATTATGCTGCTCCAACAATGCATCATGCAATCCTCAGCGAAGCCGAACGTCGACCTCGTCCTCTGCCAGTGGATTCTATTCGATATATTGCGAATGCTGCAGGTGGTTTGTTGCCAGTACTTGCTGCATCGTTGCGAGATAATTTTCAGGCGACCATTTTGACTTCTTATGGAATGACTGAGTGGTGAGCTGTTTGCTGTGATAAGTGGAGTTAATTGAGGTATTTTAATTGTTTTCTTTTTGTTTAGCATGCCTATTTCAACTCCTCCTCAAGACTATGCACTGGATCCTATCGGTACTTCGGGCACTCCCGTTGGACCCGATATTTTGATTGTTGACGATGACTTGCGTGCACTTCCGGTGGGTCAAAAAGGCAATATATTTGTTCGCGGACCTCCTTGCTTTGGTAAGTACCTTTCTGGGATCACCCAATTGTTTCTGACTGATGCCGTGTTTGGTTGATGCAGGTGGATATGAGAATAATGGCTCTGCGAATGAAGAATCTTTCTTTACTGTTGCACAACATGGTTCCGGATGGTTCAATACTGGAGATATGGGTAGTGTTGATCAGCGAGGCTATTTGTTTATCTCTGGTAGATCCAAGGAGATTATTAACCGTGGTGGAGAAACCATATCTCCCTTCGAAA
Source organism: Ochromonas danica (assembly GCA_015146655.1). Taxonomy (NCBI): domain Eukaryota; class Chrysophyceae; order Chromulinales; family Chromulinaceae; genus Ochromonas; species Ochromonas danica. The sequence continues at coordinate 64,693 of VKHL01000145.1, forward strand.
TCGAGGAGGTTATCGTTCAACATCCAGCTGTAAAAGAGACTATAGCCTTTTCAGCTCCTCACGAACAATATCAGGAGACTGTTGGTGCAATCATAGTTTCAAGACCTAATAAGCCAAGAATCGACTTGCCTTCTCTCCATAAGTATTTAGAGAGTCGCCTTCATCGTTCGAAATGGCCTCAAGTGTTGGTTTTCTCCGATGGCTTACCCAAAAATGCTGCTGGGAAGACGTTGAGAATACGTTATGCTGAACGTGTTGGATTGCAAAATGTGGACGAAGAGTGTGCTCCCAAGAGTCGCATTTTCGAAGCGAAATGCCCCCCAGTTGGCACAGCATTAACAGTTGCTATCCCTCTTCAGCCAGTTGCTGTTGATTATTATGACACAGTGGACTTCTTGAAGAAACAACCTGAGGTTAACGACGCTGCGCTTGTAGTAATGGACTTACCTTCGCAATTAGAGGCTCCAGTTGCTTGTGTTGTGCTTACTACTTCAGTGGGAAATCGTTCTTCTCAGCAGGAGGTGTCAGCTATTTTGGCTGAGCTGATGTCGCGCTGTTCTGAAGCTCTTCACGCCTATTTAGTTCCTCGTGAAATATATGACGTAGCTGCCATTCCATCAACTACCAACAGTTCGGGCAGCATTGTTACGAACTTTCCTGAGCTGAAGAGGATGGCGACGCAGTTGTATGAGACTCGGAATGTTGTTGCGCCACGTAATCAGGTTGAGAAACAAGTGGAGCAAATTTGGCGCACTCTGTTGGGGTCACCTTCCATGATCAGCGTAAACTCCAGCTTTTTTGATTTGGGTGGCGATTCTCTGAAGGCTGGACAAATCATCGGAGCCATGCGCACTCAATTGCGTGTCCCTCTAACAGTTGCTGATCTTTTCACGGCGCCATCTGTTGCACAAATGGCTGTCAAGATTTCCACTCTGAAGACTTTGGGTTCTCCCCAGCTGTCAGGCAGTGGCAAACCTACCCATTTTTCTCCTAAGGCCCAACCAGTAGTTCGCAACGAGAAACGCCGACGGGCCGCTGCTAAATATCAATCAACTCTTGATAGCATTGAAGAGGAAAAACAAGAGGCTCTGCGTAGAGAATATATGACATGGGAGTTTTCTCCTCCTTATTCCAACTCATCTTTTTTCTGTCTTTTCGTTCAGGCTTTGCCAGTTGCGGCTATTTATCCCATTCGTCGACTTATAATCTGGTTTTTGATAGCCATTCCATGGGTGTATTTGATGAAAATTGGCTATGGTCGTTTTGCTTCGTTGTTGACTGCAATGTTGCTTGCACGTGTGCTATTAGGGATAGGAGCACCATTGATGGGTATTGCTGCCAAATGGCTTATTATTGGACGTTATAAGGCCGGTCGATATCCATTATGGGGTTCAATGTATTTGAAGTGGTGGCTTGTAGAACAGATCGTTAATATTATGGGGAAGGGGTTCTTTCGAGATGATATACCAATAATTGGAGTGCATATGGTCCGTCTATATTATATTCTCATGGGTGCAAACATCGGATCCAATGTTAAGATTCATAAAGACGCCAGGTTAGGTCAGGCAGATCTTCTTACAATCCATGATAATGTTGCTATAGATAATTGTACTATTAGACCTTTCTCTATCGAAGAAGGACATTTCGTTCTGTTGCCTATCACTATCGGTGAAGGAAGTAGCGTGGGTTTGAAAAGTGTAGTTGCTGCTGGTGCAGACGTTCCTGCTTATACCTGTATTGGTCCTCTTTCTTCTTCCCATGAAGCACAAACTGATGCAGATGTGATGTATCGACAGTACTGCAGACCAACTTATCAACCTCCTCCTGGTTGGATGATCATATTTATAGGTATTCCACTGCTACTCCTCGTACTTGCAGTGAGCTTCATCCCTTGGTTCATTGTATTGAAGCTCATGGTAACTAATGCAAAGAAGAATGGATGGTATCAAGGTGATCTTCATTCGGTGTATCATGCTTTTCTTTGGTGGATCCATCCTCAGCGCTTGATGTATTTCTTCCTATTGAGAGTTGTGAAGCGTTGTGCTGTCCCTTATCTCCGTCTTGGCATGATCATCTTGATCAAGTGGGTTGTAATAGGCAAGTTCCGACCCACGGAAGAAGCTGAGAAATTGCAAGCATGGAATCGATTCCGTTATTGGCTGATGAGTAAACTGTTGCCTGGAGGCGGATTGGCTGGCGTGGCTAAGTTAGTTGGAACGCATTATGAAGCAATAAGTGTCATTTTTCGTTTATTGGGCGCTAAAGTTGGTCGCAACGTATATTGGCCTGGAAGTGGTTTAGAATTGGTTGAGTTTGACCTTCTTGAGGTCGGTAATGATGTTGTATTTGGCTCGAGAAGTGTCGTTATCACCTCTTCTACAACTTGTAGTAAGAAAGTTGTCTTTGAAGATGGTGCAATGATAGCAGATAGATGTGTTATCTTGCCTGGTGCTGTTGTGAAGCGCGGCGCTGTGTTGGGCTCTGGTGCGTTAGCTGCTGAGGATATGATTGTCCCAGTGGGCAGCATTTGGTTGGGCTCTCAGGATGGACGTGCATTAAACGTGGCTCCTCCTGATCCCACTTACAATACATGCAGTACGTTATCTCCCTTTGGAAAAGCGTTCTATAAAGGTCAAGCGACCTATTCAGTTATCCCATTATGGGCCATCATTTGTTATAATACACTTTGGCAAGGGTTTTGCACTTGTTATCGCAATTGTGCTACGCCATTGTCTTTGATCATCTGCAGCTTCTTGATGCAGTTCGATCCTTTTGATGATCATAGTATCTCTGAACTCTTTAGAGTTTCTTTTGTTGCTTATTGCCCACTTTACCTGCTGCTGTGTACAATAGCGTTAGGAGTGGATATCATTGGTAAGTGGGTTATTCTTGGTCGAAGACAACAGGGAGCATATCCTTGGGATCAAAGTTCCTATTGCCAACGCTGGCAACTCTATCTCACTTTGCAGGAGATTCGCCGTGGTGAAAGGCACAAAACTGGTATTTTAGATATGATTCAAGGTTCCGTGTATCTTGTGTGGTATTTCAGATTACTGGGAGCAAAAATTGGAAATAATGTTTGTTTGTATCCAAATGGTGGTGACCCAATGATGACTGAACCAGATTTGGTTACGATTGGAGACTTTGTGGGTGTTGATGATGCTTCATTGATAGCTCACATCAATACTCGTGGAGTTTTCCGACTTAACCCGCTGGAAGTTGGCACTGGTTGCGTTTTGAAGAGCATGTCTCGTCTGTTGTCCGGAGCTTCTATGGAGCCCCATAGTATTTTACTGGAGCATACTTTGGTGCTGGCTGGTGAGAAAGTCGAAGCAGGTAGTGTGTGGCAAGGGTGGCCCAATCGATCGCAAATTTCTCTCAAAGATCATAGAGCACACGTTAATGACATCTTGGATGAGATTAGTCTGCAAAGAATGGAGGAATTGGGTTCTTTCCCTTTCTCTGCTACCAAAAAGCGCTATGGTAGCTATGGTGCTTCGGATGTCGAAGAAGGCCTATCCGTTCAACTAGTCACCACATCAGATGATACGGGCATTGGTCGCAAAAGATCGTCCAAGGATTTCATTTCCGAGCGTGAGCCTTTATTGTCTAGGAGTTAATGTATTCGTGTTTCTAATGGTAAGAGCTAGCTGAGAGAAGGTTCCATTTCATGTGCTATGCATGAGGATTCATTCTCAATGACCAGCATTTTTGGATAGTTTCCCTCATTGTAATGGAGATTAAGACTTCTTTTGTTCAGTAGTGTATTTGAGAATGATTGAAAGCAATCTATCAACAATAGTTATGTTATTTATAGAACCACCAAAGGAAGATGCATCCATCTTCGCCACTCGAAACAATTTGCTTGTCAGATCGACTAAAGGCAACGGAGAGAACAGCTTTCGAATGCGCGATCACCTCTGAGACAAGCTGCAGAGAAGGTCGTGATGACTGCAAATGGAGTCGCCACAATCGCAACATTCCCGCCGACCCTCCTGTGACCACGTATTCACCGCATTGCGATCTAACCACATACATTGCCAATTACTCCAACACCAAGGATGTGTGATAGAGAGTTGCTTACATGTCAATGGTCAATCCTTCGTCATTCTCGCCATCCAATGGCTGAGCATAGACTTGATCGCTTTGCTGGATATGCCATATCACGATCTTCCGATCTTGACCTAATTCAAACATATGAACACATTTCTCTAGACAGCGACACAATTAAAGTAATGCTTACCAACAGAGATAATAAAGTTCTCACAACGACTCAATACAAAATCATTAATCCCTCCCATTCTTTGCATGTGACACATCACTCTTTTCTGTGGAATATCAGATAACAGACACAATCAGATGAAACAATAGCAAACCAAAACAGAGGAGAGATGATGATTCACCTCTGATCGTAGATCCCAAGTTAGAATACAGCGATCACGACTTCCTGAGATGGCTATGGTGTCATCTTGCCTCAACTTTAAGGCATGAACACGTTGCTTATGTTCTTTGAGATGAGATATCAACTCTCTAGGAATTGCCATTAAAATGAGAACATCTCACTAACAATAGTTACAATAGACATGATAAGCAATCACTAACCTTGTTCGTAATTCCCACAAACGTAAATCGCCTGATGGAGCTCCTGAGAGAAGAAATCGACGATTGTGGGACAAGACCAACGCACTGACTCCGCCCTGATGCGCATTGTCGAGCATCCACAAGGACTCTCCAGTCTCCGCTGAATGAGCCAAGATTCTATTTCCACCACCAACCCATCAGTCAGTCAGTCAACTGTGAGCTGAAGGAAGCACTTACTTTCCGTCTGACCAGCCAGAGAAGAGCAGATTGTTGAAGGCCAAGCTCCAAGGCTGTGCTCCAGGCTCCGACTCTCGCCTTGCATACGCTGTGCTGATGACCGCATAGTCAGAGAGATCCCACACCTGATATCACAATAATTAGTACCGTCACTATAAGAGGCTTATGATACTGAACAAAGTCTCCTACTTTGATGGAGTGGTCCAAGGAAATGGTGGCGATGCGATCAGAATCACTGCCCAAGTCAAACGCTACTTTGAGAACATGATTCGTATGGGCTTCAGACAGAATGAGACTCTGACTAGTGGCCAAGTTGACACGACAAATCGAACCAAAAGAAGTGATTGCCAGTAACTCCAGCTTGTCAGGGCTGAGGCAGAGACCAAGCACGGCGCCATCCATTGCAATCTGTTGAATGAAGTCTCCCTGCAGGCTATAGATCTTAATCGACTTATCCCCACAGCCTATAAAGAGCTTTCCTTGATGCATGACGAGGCTGTACAAGGACATCTTAGTTGCATTGATGCTGGCAATGATGCGCAGTGACTTGACATTGCACACGATGTAATCCCCAGAGCTTGTCGCGGCGTAGATATGCTCATAGTCTGCAGTGGCTCGAATAGCAGTGATATGTCTTGAAATAGTCGCTCTAGCATCTCCCATCACCTTCTGAGGGATGAGATCACCTGAAGAATGAAAACGGTCAAGCACAGAATGTCCCAAAGCAAAGCAAAGCAAAGCAAACAGTTTACCTGAATAGGGATCGAGATCCCAAAGCACTAATCCATCAGCACCAGCCGAGCAGAGCTGATAGTGGTTGGTGTCTCTTCGCTTGATGTCTTTGACGAAGCCCATGAAAGAGACACATTTCGTCTGTGCGGGCAGTTTGTTCGTGCTGGCGATAATACAGCCATTGGACATGTCCCATAAGATAAGGTTGTTGTCCTCAGGTACACCCAGACTAGCAAGCATTTTCTCATCTTCACTGAAGGCGACAGCTTCGAGGCCGTGGTCGTGCTCTTCAAAGCGATACAACACCTGCTTGGCCACACTGTCGTAGAGATAGACGTCAGCTGCCTCGCCCACTTGCCCTGAGGCGAGGTAGCGTCCAGAGGTGGAGAGAGCTAAGCAAGTGACGCGATCGCTATGATAGCGCAGGAATTCTTGTTGGTGTGGGTCCAGCAAATCGCCAATAATGACACAAGCACCTGACGTGAAAACATATTTCTGTCCATCAGGATGAAACAGTGCACCTTGTGGAATGGGATTAGTCCCCATGAAATGTTCAAACTCCAATGACATCTCTCACTACACACACACACCAATATAACTGTTCACTAATTAAACGATTAAATTTATCTCACAATCAATCTTTTCAAAACGGTCAGACCTTCTTCATAAGTTAACCAACGCGTTTTGCTCACCAGCCCGTTTCTTCTGATGATAAACAGCTTATTGTCCAACGGACACATAGATAGATTCCGTTTGATAGAATGACAACCGTCAAGAGAGATCTGACGTCAAGTGTTGACATCGTTGGAAAAACCTTTTATTTTCTCATAATATTATTTGTTGGTCTAATAAAACTTCCACTTTTACACTGTTTTGATGGAGATTAGAGTGAATTGAGGCACGGGAAGAGATGTTAGTAAGACAAATCACGATGTCAATGAGAAAGTTAGTTAAAGTTTACAATTCCAAAACATATCTCCCTAACCGTTTGATAATCGGCTTCTCCACAGGATCCTCAATAAGCCAAGTATCATCTGCATTTGCTGGATAGGGACAAAAGTGTGCTAGAACTGAAAGCAGATCTAATTTCATATTCACGGACTCACCCCCGACCATTTGGATATCCTTGGTTATTTGAAAGACGCAGGGGATTTGTATACTCACAATCGTCCAACAATGACTGTGGATGAGTGGAATCAGACAGTTGTTGAGCGCGATGATGATAATGGCAGTTATTC
>VKHL01000146.1:0-70716 GCA_015146655.1 Ochromonas danica
CTCTATTAGGAAGAGATTCACTGCAAGCCACGAAAATGAGCAGGCTCAGATTATCTGTTTTGGATAATGAGTCCCTCAAAGGTGGCGCGAATCTTGATCATACCACAAACTAACGACAAACATTTAATCTATGGTATTTCACTCACTTCATGGTATTTCAATAGTCTGTTATTGATCACTGATAAAATATTGAAGAATTTGAAGAATTAAGTGTAATGGAAGTTGGTTCATCTAACTTCTAGATGGCTTGTAATTTCCCATGCCCAAGGCGTCGCGGCATAATTCTAAACAAGAACGAGGAAAGAATCCAAAAAGAAATACTTTTTCTTGGGCTGGTGGTAGGTGTGAATGAACTGTGGGAGAACTTTTGTGAGAGGTCAATGCGACCATTGTTTGGACGTTGTAAAATATCCCTTTTCACTCTAAACAAATCAAATATCAAAACTGGTGCATAAAGCAAGATCAAATAAAGACGATGCTCTCCGAACGGTTGTTAATGTTGAATAAATTCCATTTATGCACATAGTCAACATGCGTCATTTTGCATCAGTTTTACCTACTTCTTGCTTCCTTGCTTCTTAGCCTTGGCTGCCATCATCTTCGTAGCCAAAGAAGAAATCTGCTGAGCCGAGGCCTGTACGCCACCTTGCACCACCACATGAGCTTTACCAGTTGCCTCTTGAGCGGTTACTAACGACTTCATCGTACCCGCCACGCCGTCCAAAATGCCCGTACGCGAAGAAGTAGAACTAGTTTGTAACTCCATCGACTTTAGACGTTTCTCCTTCTTCTTCTTGCTGGGACCATAACCATGGAATCGATAGCTTAGCTGTCGGAAAGCTTCCTTTTGGGTCAGCTTGCGACCATAATCGTCTCGATACTCTATCTTGATGCCTTCGCCAACATCGCCTGCTGAGGGATCTATAGCACGATTGTCCTTCGCTCGGCCTGCTAACTCTTCTTTGTGCTTCAGATCTCCAGAAGAACGAAGCAAGTCCAATGCTGCACCAAGACCTTTCGATGCCAAAGGCTGGTCGTGGAGGAAGGCTAGCTGATCATCCTCTTCGTTTTCATCTTCTTCCCCTTGATCATCGCTAGCATCAGAGGCTGTCAACTCATCCTCCACAATCATCTCAGCGCCTTCAGAGGAGGTAGTTAGCGCTGTGGTAGTCATCTCCACAGCCTTTTGCGCCGCATCGACGGCTTTCTCCATATCACGCACAGCCGCCTCCGCTCGATGCCGAGCTCGCTCATTTAGTGTTGCTTGTAGACGTGTTGAAAACTCCGTTGTACTGTTGAAGATTAGGCTGCCATCAGCTCTCCGACCCTCAGTATCCACCTCCTCATTCTCTCCAACCTCCTTCTCAAGCACTTCCTCTGCTCGAGCAGCTTGAAGTAATTGAAGAACTTGTCTTGCGCCACGATCTTCCTCATCTTTCTCCTCTTGTGGCTTCTCCTGTGCCTGCATCTGTTGGTTTCTCTTCACCGCCTGAGCTCGCGCTTTGGCCAAAGCTGCAGCAAGATCTTCATCAGGTTCGTGTTCTGCAACCGCTGCCTTTTTCACAAGACCCGCCTTGTTATTGTTTGGCAACGAGACTGTGGAAGGCATTAAAGGCTTCTGCTCCGCCACCTCCATAGCACCTGACGACGCTGATGAAGGATTATCTAGGATATTAGCAAGATCATAGTCTTCTTCATCCTCCTCAGCGGTGGTCACAGAACGAACCCGCGCCTTCGGTCGGCTGCCTTTCTTCCTCGCTTTCACCTCCGATAGAGACAAGAATGCAGTGGCAGGCTTTAGACTGACTTGAAGTGACTCGTAGACCTTTGGAACAGGATTTCGATCGCTACTCTGGGTGGTATTAACAAAGGGAACATTAAGGTCGGTCCAGCCATCAGCAGTCAAGATTGTTTGCGCTTTGCTTTTCTTTGAACGATTTTGATCATATTGTGGCAGGATAGATTTGGCTTGACCAGGTGCCACACCAGTTTCAAATTCTTCATCATCATAAGCACTATAGAGTGGTTGACGTAAACGTTTCTTTTGGGCCTGTACCTGTTGACGACGCTCAGCCTCCGCGATATGCACATTTTCCAAGATATCATCTTCTTCCTCATTCATACCCACAATCTTACCTTGCTCATCTCGAGTCAAGACAGAGGTATCAGCCAAGGTTAGAATGACTTCACCACCAGTACCATCTAATTGTTCCTCACTCTCAGCAAGTAGAGTGCGTTGGTGATGAGCGACTTTTAGACCTGCAAGATTAGTAGAAGAATAAGAAAGAGAGGGTCCTTTCTTGTCCTTTAGATTTTGTGTTTGGCGACTGGAGGTTTCCTCCTCATCCTCTCCATCAACAGCCCGTAGGGTTTCTTCGTATTGTCTGCGACGCTCTTCGGCTAACTTTCGACTGCGTTCCAACTCTTTCGTTCGACTTTGCTGTACCCAATCGGTTGCAGACACTGCTGCTCCAATACTATTTAACTCCATATCAAGCTTCATCCTCGCCTTATTATTTAGACTATTACTTCGAGGTCTGGTGTGGGAAATGATTGCCAGCAACCCAACTCCGGGAGTCTCAACTTCAAATCGCCAGATTTGACAGTCTAGAATTAATCTAATGACAGATACGTGCGAAGTCAAACGTTTTGATTTCATGGTGTACATTTTATTTATTTGCTTTTATCATGTAGTTAGTAAATATCTCATCCTCATTACTGCATGCTACTAATTAAAACATTACATTACACACCACTCGTGTTTGTTTGGCCGTAAGAATACATCAGGAGAACGAGACTGCCTCATGATAAGAAATGAGAGGAGCTGCACAAGAAGACAGAATGAATCGCACTCCACAAGTACAACACACACAAACAAGTATAAACATCCAACGGCATAAGCAAGTTATTTACGGGATTAACAGGCAAGAGCGTAGAAAGCCTGAAACCACTCTTCAAACAACAATACTATTGCCGCGATATTCACCTCTAACACACACAAACAAAGGTATCTCACCTGCTTAAATCATACGATACCAACATACATATATCCCATTGCAGTCAAGATATGAACAGAAGAAACAATCGAATGAGATAGAATCTGCATTCTCTTGATCTTTCTACAACGCAATAAACTAAGTCAGTAAACTCTGCGTATCTACGAAGCTTGATTGTCCACACATAAGAACTGTAGGCTAACTAAAATCGCCCAGAAGGCCACAACTGAATATGTAAAGGCATGGCACCATCGTACAAGACAAGACCATGAAGATTCTGAGCAGCTATCTCGGCTTGTGCGAGACTCTCCATTTGAATACGTCCTCTCAATGAACCGGGGCTAGAGGCGTTGCTAGAGCTGCCGCTGGAGTTGCTCGCGGGACGACGACTATCCTCCAAGTTGGCACTAACAATGCGCCCATAAGGAGCACAGAGCTCGTGCAATAGGTTGACATCGGCCATGGGAGGCAGCTGGGAAATTATGACGGTGGGAAATTGTTGTCCAGCAGGCGAGCCGGGCATAGGAAGGTTGTGGCCACCATGGTTGGGCAGAGGAGGAGGCATGTGATGCATAGGGGCGCCAGGTGGAGATGGGTATCCCATTCCTAAAGGAATACGAGGACCTTGATTGTGGTGGTGCTCCATTTCGCCCATCATTCCTCCCATCATTTTGAGTCCGGAGCCCATGGGAGAGGCTCCCCCACCATGACCACCTGGCATATTTTGCGGACCCAACGAAGGAGATATACCCGCGTGTCCTCCAATGGCCATGCCCAAGGCATGAAGATGAGGACTGTGGTTAAATCCAATCTCCACAGATTGGCTACCAAGAGGATGATGTGCGGAGTTTAATGCCATGGGTGGACTCTGCAAATACGGCATTTGTTGTCCTTGCATGGGATTGAACCAACCACTAGCCCCACCTGGCGAGCCAGCGTTCATCGGAGAGGGAAGAAGAGACATTGGCTGCGTCTGAGATGCATAAAGTGAAGGTGGCATGCCTTGCTGTTGGTAGTAGTAGCCATGATTCATCATATCTCCTTTGCCGTCAAGGCGAGAGGACTTGGGGCTGGGCATGGAGCCTCCAGCCATGGGGTTCAGCATCCCACCTCCCATGCCAATCCTACGAAAAGCGTTATTTATGGTTAAGTTATGCAATCTGCTTAACTCCTTTTTCTTGTGCTGATCTTCGGCGTATTTAACAACCAGTGGACGACTACTGCCTTCCAGCTGGCATCCATTCAGACTTAGCGCTAAGAAAACATTGAATATGCGATTACTAACAGGGGCAATGAACTATAGACTACAGTGGACTTTACCGTTATTGGCTTGCGATTTTACGTTAAATTGAACAAAAGCAACACCTTTATTACTCTTCGAATTGCGGTCCTTCAAAACACGGCATTCGATAATTTCTCCAAACTATGGACATCAATCAGTTAATGCGCTAACAAAATAAAACATAAGTACAAAATATTACCTCTTTGAAAAGTGCAACCACATCTCTTTCATCGTAATCTTTTGGCAGATTGGTAACATAGAGTTTGCAATTTCTGATCTCCAGAGAAGGTGGACGAGCCACGCTCACTTTCAGATTTTTATGACCCATTGAAAAGCCATTCATTTTCTCAATCGCGGCTATGGCATCACTCTCTTTCATAAACTTAACAAATCCATAGCCCATACTTTTCTTCGTATTCTTGTCTCGAACCACTTTTGTCATGATGATCTCGCCAAAATCTTGAAATATACCCTAGAAATGTGACAAGAAGCCAGACAAGACGGTTGGATGGACACATAAAATGGGAAAGTTAACAAAATAGGGCTTACACGTAAGGCGTGATCATCAACATCATGAGGCAAATAATTCACAATAAGATTGCAAGCTCCAGAATCACTCTTGAATTGGCCTTCCATATCGGCATCCAGGCACTCCATGCCCACATTATCACACAAACTCAATTGTCCATATTTCAGCGCAAGTTCTTCCTCCATCTTTTTTAACGTAATAAATAAGAAAATTCAAAAGGAACTGGAAACGAAAGAAGGAATGAAATGATTATACGAAAAGTGAAAATAACAGCTGCAGCGTCTGCAACACAAGATAAAACACGTCGATCCTAGACTAGCATAAATACTGGCAATAAAATGCCCTGCTGTTGCTTGGTGAAAGAATCACAAGAAGAATATAATTACCAGCGATGCCTTGCTCGGGGCTGGCCCGGGAGGCTGGAAGAGCGTTGGCCTCACACAAACGGTGACCGTCTGCACAGCCACACCCCATCCACCCACCCCACACCAGGCTGCCAGACAACGGACCAACGAACAGTGACTTGAGAGATCCGGTGTACAACTTAATCTGAAACGTCATAGACTTTTTGCAGAAGTCTATGGCGATCCATTACGTTTCAGATTGAGTTGTACACCGGATCAACACAACTTTTAGATGTGCAAAAGTGCTCTGGTGGAGTTCTTCAGAGCAGAGCAATTTGCCGGACAAGTGCACTGCAGCAAATTCAATGGTGACAGTTAATCTCAAACACTTTTCACAGATTTATCATCAAAATCACTATTCAAGTAATCACTGGCATCAAAATTACTCACTCTCATGCTTTAGTAAAAGCTATAGGACTTCCAAGGAAAATTTTGCAAGATCGTCGCTTTCTGTGTTTTATACCACAAATGTCGTGCTTAGATGAACTCCACCATTTTCGAAGGTGGACTTTCGAGATTCCGCACTAACTACTATTCTTATCGCGCTAATAAAGCGCGACCGATTTTACAACTAGCGCGATATTTGTATTACTCTTCAACTACTCACAGTCGCATAAGCCAGCTGCATTAGATAATCTACTACAGCAGCTCTATCAGACTATTCGAACTAATTTATACAAGGTTTCATAAATAGCCTTCATCAAACTCATAAACGTCTTTGAATTACTAAATTACGGAATCAACAAAATTGCACGGGAATGACTTTACACAATGCTATAACAAAAGGGGCATTCTTCTCTCAGGGCTGTCGTTGAAGTGACCAATCTTCGGCATTCAAATGGTTCATAAATCTTCACAATACAGATAGAAAAAGAATGGGTTCCAACTAACAGGTACCTAGCAATAGAAAATGTTCACTCAAACTCTAGCATTGTCTTGGCACAGACAGTGGCCATGTCCATGAGAGAAGAGACACCAGTGCGAAGCATCTTCAAATCACAAGCTTGTAAGAATCTAAGGACACGAATTGGATGAACGAATGAACAGTAGCTGGATGGATTTTGAAGACTTACACAATCAACTGCGAGTCTTTCGCCTCATAAGACCGTGTGAGACGTTGGGGTTGGAGTTCTTCATCAACTTCCAAGGAACTCTTCATAATAAAAACATGTTGAGGAGATGGTAGCGTAAGAGTTACGCAACACTTAAAATTTCGTTCCATCTTCTGCTTCAGCAATGAACGAGAAGAGATACAATGAACGAGATGAATCACTACACCTACCTTGTACGACTTTTTTGTGCCAGAAAAGCGTCTATTCGCTGGCTTTTTGCGGATTTCTTTGGACTGCTGCTCCGCCCTGTGGTGCCATCTGATTAGACTAACGTCGGGTTATGGAACGTTAATCTGAATGTTCATTAGCTGATGGAGATTCACAAGTGTAAGAAAAGTTTGAAAGAAATGAAGTTGTAAGAGAGCTATTTGTTATGTTCACCTGCATAGATTTTTACACACATGTCCCTAAAGAACTCGTAATTCTTTAACTTGTTAACAAGTGTATTCTGTTTCACCAAAGTATCTACAGAAAAGAAACAAAAGCACTACAAATAATACCAGGACAAGCTCGACAAAAGAGCATCCAGTGTCCGCAGTAATGCCCCGGTAAGAGAATCGTCCACAATGCTACACCATGCTTATATAAACACAAAAGCATCAATATGAAATGAAAAGTCAAAGAGTTTGAAGGGATTGACAGTATGTAGATAAGAGAAAGAAGGATGCATGATAAAGAATGGCAATAGAAATTATTCCAAGCTTGTTATTCAACTTCTCTTGGTGGGAAGAGGCTGCTCCGTCGACAAAGCATCATATTCCACAACAAGCTGTTGAAATGCTAGAACATCAAAAGGTTTGATCATCACAGTAGTAGCTCCAGCAGCGATAAGTCTATCGTAATCGTCTTTATTATCAGCAGCGGCGGTCAAAGCAAATATTAGACCAGTAAAGCCCATCTTTCGCACTTCTCGAATAGCCTGCTCGCCATCTAACACAGGCATGTAATAGTCCACCAAAAGTATGTTATATGCACGTCTCCAAGGAAGCATACTTTGAGCCACTTTATCCACGCACACTTGGCCGTTAGGTGCATGATCGACCGTGATGTGAACAGCAGGAAAAGTGAACCTCGAACCGTGAAGAGCACTAACAGAAGCAACAGCTGCTGTTGTAGATGTAGCAGCACACGATGATTGAGAATTACTAGGTGTCCCACTAACCACAGAAGGAGATCTTTGTCCTCCCATCAGACCATTAACAGTGTTCAACATGATTGGGCTATCATTGCTATTCACACTACTCGCGACACTCCCTTCTAAGCTACCACCAGTTAGCGGTGTTCCGTAACAAGTCGATCTACTCACGACCATCTTTGGATTATTTGATCGAGGGGCAGAAATGGAAAGCAGTAATTTTTCCACCAACTTTCTAGCTACTGCAGTATCATCGGCTATAAGGATGCGCAATGTTGGAAGCATAACTTCATCTTCTGGAGCTAGAGTCAAAGGAAGAGGTGGCTTTTGCGCAGTAGAAGATGCACCGAGTTGTGGTGTCATCACTGCCTTGGAACCGTGATAATGAGCATCACTCCAAGGCGTCCAGCTGCTCTCGGCAGAGTCTCGATCATATTCGTAGCCGTTCGATTGAGAAGGACCGAGAGGTTCAGTGGTTTCTTCTAAAGCTGGAGAAGCCTTTAGACTTGTCTGCGTGTGGCTATCTTCCAGTGGTTGAAGGGCGCACACTGGCAAATCAAAATAGAAACAACTCCCATGGCCAAGTCCCTCAGAATACATCCCTACACGACCACCATGAGCTTCAGTGATAGCCTTTGAAACTAAATTCATACAGATAGGTTATAAAATCATCGGTCAAAATTACACAGTGAGAACTCACGCCACAATCCCAGACCAGAGCCACCGCCTTTTTGAAGTTTATGAGCATCAAATTGAACGTATTGCCCAAAAAGTTTGTCTTGATTTTCCTGCAAAGAAACCAACCATGAAGATGAGAGTGCAAACAAACTCTACAGGAAAAACAGGGCATACCTGAGCAACTCCAGGCCCAGTGTCGGTCACAGTAACGCGCACCCAAGTGTTTTCTTGAGAAGGAGACTTCTGAATGCTATTGAAGTGATGGAGAGGAGAAGAAGCAGGTGGCATCTCCTTATATTCTTCTCCACAACTGTCTGTGGTTGATTTTTTCAGAGAAAAAGTAGGTGGCGTCACATAGAGATTCACGTACACATCGATATGACCACCACAAGGAGTGAATTTTATAGCATTAGAGATATAGTTGCGCAGAACCTGCTCCATTTTATGTTGATCCAGGCTGAGCATCGCTTGACGAGCACCTTTCTCGACATGTGTTTCGAAGAATATACCTGCCAATTTTATCTACCGAGCAATTGAATCCGATGAATGATTAGAGAAACGCATAAATAAAATAAACTCATTTAATAAGATCTGACCTGATTCTCTAATGGATGGATACATGTCATTAGGAAATCAAAGCAAGGAATGTTTGCACAATCCAAACTCAGCATTCGCTCTTCAACTTTATCATAGAGAAGAAGGTCATTCAGTGTATGAATAGCGCTAAGACAGGTTGTTCGACAATCCATTGCTAACTCCAAGGCCTCTTCTGGGCACGAAGGCCCTCGAGACGATTGAAGGAGATCGACCAAGCAATCCAACGCAAGTTTGGATGTTGTCAACGGCGATCGAACTTCGTGGGAAATATATCGAACAAAACTACTTTTATAGTTCATCTCCTTTATTAAGGTCATACAAGAATCTGCCAATCTCAAGCCAGCATGGCTAATGGATGTGCATAAGATCACGAGCAACGAAGAGAAGAAGAAACTGGCCAAAAGTTGAGGGAAAAGATAAGAGAAACAGAACGCACTTGATAGAAGATCGACAGCAGCTATCAAATACCACACAATCACCAAAGCTGGCAGAAAATACCGTCTTTCAACAAAGATGAGAGGGCGAAGAGATGGTACACCAGCTGCGGCTGTATCAAAAAGTAGCTGGCGATAGAATAAAAGAAATAAAAATGAGATGGATTTTAAAGATATGGAAATAAAATAATAAGAGTTCACAGAATAATGCAAAGAGATGAGGTAGGTAAGTTCCGAGGCCATGAAGACTGCTGTCAGAAGGGAGAACATCAAACTGTTGAAGAGGCCTAACTGACAGGCGATGCCACTGATCATTCCCAATGTACCCACCGAAATCATGAAGTGTTCAAATGCAAGACTCGCGTATCCAAGTAGAAGAAGCGGGAAGAAGGTGGAGGGTATGAATAGAGCCAAAGGCAGGAAAAGGGAGAGATTAGGTGGACTCATTTTGAATTGATCGAAAGGGAAACCCCTCCATGCCCAATAATCCATCAAAAGTTGTAGAAGAAATATGGCAAATGCTGTTGCACTCATTAAGTGAATCGTGAATTCCGGACAATCTAGAGACATCTGACGGGCACCTGTTGGCGATGCAGTAGACAAGAGAATTGCGGTCAATGCCAGCCAGGCTAGCATTACAGCTAACGGAGAAACAAAACCTATCCTTATATTCAAAATAGGACAACTGGGAAACATTTCCTAGATCTTTATCTTTCCTTCTCTTTCCTTCAGAAGCTTATTTTATTTGTCGAATTCCGCGTTTCGTTCTGCTTCCTCCACCCAGTTGAAGTTGAGAGAAACCCAAGACAAAGCAATAATAGTTCAATTATTATCTTGCAGGGGAGGGAGAGGTGCAGGAGGTGTACAATGACGTCATGGGGAAGAGGTGGGGGGCCAGCCAGGTCATCGCGCTTGCTTTCGTCAGCCAGTTGGCAGTCCGCGAGAACCATCAAGAAGCAACATCAACCTGGACTTCTTTGTGCTGCGCGAGAGATCCTATTAATATCGCATACGTCTGCATGAAGGGTCACTTCGTTGAATATTTGATCGACGCAAGCAACCTCTGACAATACCTTGTTGTCATATATTATAATCTACCACGAAGATATCCTCGTGTCAAATTCGAATGCCCTGCCGTCTCTCTTCTGTTTCGATGAAGCGTTCGCACAAGTGTTTCAATCTTGTTGATCTACCTCAACAAGCCAATTGGGACAATAAGCGGCCGCGTGGTGAAGAACTCATCACTCAATTCACCAAGCTAGCCTTTTACACTACCACTTCGAGTGGAAACAATAACTCCAAGCAAGAAAAGAAGTCAGCATCATTCAATGACGTCACTCTCTTTATTCAAGGGTTAGGAGCGCCGTCAAGACCTTCGACTCAATATTCCGACCTATCCACCAATGTCTCTCTCTCATCTAATCTGTTATGTGATGAAGAGGAAGAAGTAGAAGAAATGAGTTCCTCAGAGAAAACTGCAACAAGTCGAGATGAAAAGGGAGACTTGCTCCCCCAAAAGCGGCCATCTTCTCTGTCAACAGACAGGAAGATTATCTTTGCCCATGAAGAAGATGACGGTAGTCTCAGCGATAGCTCACTGCTGGGCATCGTCTTTTGAGACTCGTGTCTCCGCTTTCCTAATTTCATCCTCGCTTCAGTACAATCAGATGTTGACAAAGACTAGAGTATGCATTCTCTGTTTTGCTGTTTCAAAGTCAATTCTTTTCCATCATACTCTAAAATACTCCGAAACGCCGCCGAAGATCACCAAAATAACTGGAAGGTGGTGATGAGTTGATTATACAGCAACTCTCTTGTATATATTTCCATTGTTTGTGAACGGTTGAATGATCATTTCTTTCATCAATTTTTGCTACACCGCTCCTTGTTGGTTAAAACGTGAAATAATCTGAATGTGTGGTACTATGTGATCGTATTAGTCTGCATTGATTTGGAAGCTCTTGTATGATGTTCTATTGGGTCCTCTATTTTGGGATGTATTGCTGTGTTATTATTGTAACATATGGTTTATCTGGATTCTAACTGCATGTGTAATTCTCAATACAACAATCCAGTGAGAGGGTTACACCGAGAAAGAATTTGTGCATGTGGGGCATAGTCTTTTGACATTAATAGTCGTTCTGACAAGTAGATATACTAGATAAATGATTCTGAACAAACAGAACACACTGGTCATTAATCATAAAATTATTCAACCAATTAATTGTTAGTGCTATTTACTTTGCTACATACTCTAAAAGGTCCACGAAGAGGGAGGAACCAGCGTAAACATGATAAAAGGCATAGCTGTGAGACCGACGTCTCATGACTGGCCACCAAAGAATGGGTCGTCGATAACTAACAGCATGAAGATTTCTTGCCTTTAGCGTCTGGCCCCAACTTTTCCAATTTTTTCACATCCTTATCGAGAGAGGCACGGGGTGATGTGGTACCCGCAGCTCCTGCACCTTTCAAAGCACCCCTAAAGCGATCATGTGTTAATTAGTAGCGATCACAAAATAGCCACCGAGGCAAGTTCGGCAGCGCATCTCACCTGGACTCCATTAATTGCCTGGTAATGGTCTCAAAGGCGGTATCTACATTCGCTGCTGTGACTGCAGAGGTTTCTATAAAAGGCATATTTAACTTGTCCGCATATGCCTGCGTGAAAAGGACAAAACGATTAGACCACGATCAGAAAATGTATAAACTGGGCTGATATACGTACCTTAGCTGTCTCCGTTGGGATGACTTTGTTAGGTAAATCAACTTTGTTTCCCACTATAATCTTACAACAGTTTTCAGATGCATACCGATTGACCTCAAGGAACCACTCGTTGATATGTTTGAAGCTCTCCTCATTGGTCACGTCATAAACAACAATGATACCATCAGCCCCGCGATAATAGGCACTCGTGATGGTACGAAACCGTTCTTGACCAGCTGTATCCCATATTTGTAGTTTAACTGTCTTCTTCTCAATCTTCACTGTTCGGAAGCGGAAGTCCACGCCAATTGTGGAGGTGTAGTTCTCTGAGAAAGTGTCATCAGCAAAGCGCAGTAACAAACAAGACTTTCCCACACTTGTGTCTCCTATTAACACAAGCTAATCCAAGACAAAAGGGAAGATTGAGTGTGAGACAGGATGAGTTCAGGCGGGGTCAAATCTGATCTGATCTGAATGTAATTCCTCTATAGTCTATATAGCACGAGTCAATTCATAGAGAACTCACCTTATATAAATGATCATAGTCTTTATTCTTCGACATTTACAAAGAATGTAATGTTTCTATGATCAGTGTCACAGTCAAGAGGATGAATGACTCCAAACCTCGACAACGAGGATCTTCTCATCGCTCAGCGAGATGACCCAAGCGACAAGTTAATCCTCTCTTCCCTTTTTAACTTGCCGACTGGATAGAAACGGACTTAATGTCCAGTCACAAGTACAAATAAATGCAATATTCAATTATTAATCAAACAAAAATCCAACGTTGGTCCTTCCAAACTTTCTCGCAAGATACAACTGCATTGGTTTGGTTATATTAGATTTTCATTCGGTGATAGCGTTAACTGTATTGTGGTGATGTCTTTGTGTGTTTTGATATATTGTGGTGGATGCTTGAAAAGTTGGTTGGATTTTTGAAACGCGTTTCTCTTCCCAGAAGATCGCAGAGAGGGAAACTGAACCACCGCACTGGAGAGTCAAAAACAAAAGCCAGTAATTAACATGGGTCAGAAACATAGCTTAGAAGATGATTTAATCACCTTCCGCCTTACTTCCAAGCAGATGGCGAGGAGTGCCAAGAAGTGTGAGAAGGCCATGGAGACGCAGAAGATAAAGCTCAAGCAAGCCATTGAAGCTCAAGACCCTGAGAGAGCGAAGATCTACGCACAGAATGTTATCCGTGAGAAGAACCAATCGATTAACTTTCTGCGCTTAGGATCGAGAATTGACGCCGTGGCTGGTCGACTGGAAGCGGCCGTGCGCATGCAGGACGTGAACAGAGCCATGATGACGACAGTGCATGGCATGTCCAACGTCATGAAAACAATGAATGTCGAGCAGATCTCCCGTACTATGCAGGACTTTGAGAAGAATTTTGAAGATATGGATGTGCGCTCAGGTTAGTCTACACTCTTTCCTAACCCTGTTTATATTCCACTCACTAGCTATGTATTGGCGTGAAAACAGCCACGATGGAACAAGCTATGGAGTCTACTACCTTGCTATCTACTCCACCTGATGAAGTGGATACTTTGATCCAGATGGTGGCGGACGAGGCTGGATTGCAGTGGAAGGATAAGCTTGATACACCTGCTATCAAGCGTGGAGAGGCCAAGCAGGAAGCGCAAGCTGAGGAGGTGGATCCCGCTAATGCGCTTGAGAAAAGGCTTGCAGCTCTTCGCAATGAGTAATTATTAGAACCTGCTTTGATTGACATTTGGGACCATATGATTTTATAAGCCAGACAATGGTGCTTATCGTGTATATAAATTTAAGCTGTCATAACTAGTGCACTTGCTATTCTTTCCAAAGACTCGTAATGCTGTTTGTGAAGGCTACACCTGAAAATGGCTGGCTTCAGTTAGTAGTTTGTCAACTGAGGGACTTGCGCAGGTGTTGATTGTTTTGGAATCCATGGAATCCAACGATTAGAGGTTTCATTTGAGGAAAAGATTGCGAAAGAACTATATAAATAGATCATCATGGTCAACATGAAGCACTTGGTTCAAGGATTTGTCATTATCTCCATCTCTTGTTTTCATTTTCTATTTTGGTACTGGGTGGGTATACATTTCTCTACTCCCCGACCGTGTATCTCAAACTTAGAAGTGCAGCACGTGGACAGAAAGGTGAACCCCTACCACTACTCTCTAATACTCTCTCAGCAGCTAATCAAATACAAGAAGAATCGACTGGTCAATATAAAGTACCCTCCATGGTCACTTTTGATGCAACCTTCTCATTATTTGCAACAGCAGCAGTCCTTCCACTGTGATCGCATCGTCAATCCCTACGCCTCCACAAAGCGAAAATATTCCTGTCTAGCAGTCATGTATGCTGGAACAAATATATCTTATAATCTGTTAAGATATGAAGACAACACTACTCCCAAAGAGCAACTTCGACCTACGCGAGCAAGTAGCAGCACAACATCAGACAATGACGACAAAGAAGACTCTAGTCAGCCTATGAATAGCACTGGATTCTTTGATAATGTGGCGAATAACAAAGGTCGTCTTCTATTTTCAAATAAGATGCAGCGCTTGCTGACACATCTATCCTCTTTGGAAGAGTCGATCCTTCGCGAACTTTCCCAGAACAATGTGGAGAGGAAAAGAGGACAGGATATCATAGTGATGGTTTTAAATGACGGTGAATTAGATTTATTAGCGAACTTCTTGTGCTCGTTAAAGAAGTTTGGTTTAGAAAATGAGGTGAAAAAGAAGATCTTGGTATTTACATCTTCTTCGGATGCTTTGCCCTTACTTCGTGCCTTTGGCGTCATGGCCATCCATCACGAGGCCTTTCCCATTACATCGCGACATGCTTCCTTTGAATATCTTGACCCGATCTTTATTGAAATGATGTGGTACAAGAGCTTTTCGGTGTGGATCATGTTAAAGTTACAGTTTAATGTTCTTTTCATGGACATTGACATCATCTTCTTCCGCAATCCTCTCGATTTCTTTGCTCAAGCAGATCCTAACAATGGGGTTGATGTGTTCTTGAGTGATGATGGTCAGCGATCTCTTCGTTATGCCCCATTTTATGCTAATTCTGGATTTTATTATCTGCGATCGAATGACAAGACCATCTTCTTTACTTGGTCCATTATGACTGCTTTTGATTTATTGCATATCACTGGATCGCATCAAAATGTGTACACGATCAAGTTGCTGGAGGCGCTAGATTTTTATTATTTACAAACATATTTCTTATCAATGGATGACTTCCCGTCAGGTGTAAAGTTCTCTCATGATCGTCCTTTCATGCGCGCCATTAATGATGGAATACACACCCCGTACATTTTCCACATGTAAGAGTGTGATTCTTTCATCTTGCTGTTGCGGCCAAATATTCATGATCTCTTCTCGTAATTAGGTGTTGGACAAAGAATAAGGGTCACAAGCTGATCAACTTTAGGGAGGCCAACATGTGGTATGTACAAGAGAATACTAGTACTTGGTTGGATAAGCTTGGTCAGCTGCCAGAGGTAACGAAAGGGGTGAAGAGAGACCATGACAGTCGAAACAGTATACGTCCTCCAGCCTACGATGAAGACAATCACTGGACGAGCCAACTTCGTCTTCTTCAAGACGAACAAGTTTCGAAAGGCGATCACAAGGGAATCTTGGAGCGCAACTGGGAATTGTTTGCACCGTTGGTTTGTTCTTCTTGATTCTCCCATCAGTGTCTGGTGGCTTGTTGTGTGTTTTGTTGTTGCACGATACGTGCATAGATAGATTATGCGCGCTACACATCAAATACAAATATGCTTATGGAATCGTATTTTAGAAAGCATACTAGCGTTTCTTAATATAATATGGAAAGTATGATAAGGCACCACTTCAAAATATTGAGTGCTTCGGGTCAGAACAAGCACAAGATGTCAGAGCAAATCGACCGCACCTTCTCTTACGAGCGTCGTATTTCAACCCAACACCCGAAACAGAGCATTATTGTTCCGCTACATCACAGAAGCTGGTTCATGGCATGACATCCGATCTTGGACCTGATCTTTCATCTTTCACTCTTTCCCACCTTCGACATGACTTCTTCTTCGTTCTCCAAGCAGGAGAGGGAAGTGTCAACTGCAAACTTCATCACGAGGAGCAGCAACCTCTCCTCACGCCCCACACAGCCACACACCCTCACACAGCCCCACAGAAGGCACACGTCTGTCTGCGTGGGACGTGAGCAGCCGGCGGGCGAAGGGCACGCGGTGCGGCAACTGGGCAAGCTCTCGTCGAACATTCTTCAACTCCTTGGCGGAGCATAATCTAATCAAACTAAAATAATGTTCTCCAGAACTTTAACTCAGCGCTCTTTTGGTGTTATTCCTTCCATCCTTTCTCGTGGTTATAAGAAGACCATTGAGCAATTGGCTAAGGAAAAGCCCGGTATCTTGAAGAATGCCAACGTGCTCGTTCGTGTTGACTTCAACGTGCCCCAGTCCAAGCAAGACCCCACTGTCATCACTGATGACACCAGAATTCGCGAGGCTTTGCCAACCATTAACTTTCTGATCAATAATGGTGCAAAGGTGATCCTTGCCGCTCACAGCGGTCGTCCTAAGGGCGTTGTGAACCAATCCTTGCGTCTTGCCCCTCAAGCTAAGCGTTTGAGTGAGTTGATTAACAAGCCTGTGTTAGCCTTGACCGACTGCATTGGACCTGAAGTCGATGCCGCAATCGGCAAGTTGCAAGGCGGCGATGTGGCTCTTTTGGAGAACGTCCGCTTCTACAAGGAAGAGGAGAAGAATGCTCCTGAATTTGCTCAGAAGTTGGCTAAGAATGCTACTATCTATGTGAATGATGCTTTTGGAACCGCTCACCGTGCTCATGCTTCCACTGAGGGTGTGACGAAGTTTGTTCAGCACAAAGTGGCTGGTTTCCTCATGGAGAAGGAGATCAAGTTCTTGAAGGGTGCTGTTGACAATCCCAAGCGCCCTTTTGCTGCCATTATCGGTGGTGCTAAGGTTTCCACCAAGATCGCTGTCATCGATTCTCTCATTCAGAAGTGTGATAAGGTGTTCATTGGTGGTGGAATGATGTTCACCTTCTACAAGGCCCAAGGTCTCAATGTTGGCAAATCTCTTGTTGAGCCTGAGTGTGTCGCCGTTGCTAAAGAGCTTTTGGAGAAGGCTGCTAAGAAGGGAGTCAAGTTGTATCTTCCCAGTGATGTCGTGGTTGCTGAGGAATTCAAGAGTGATGCTAAGGACAAGGTTGTCAAGGCTGATGCCATTCCTGATGAATGGTTAGGTCTCGATATCGGTCCTGAAACTGTGGAGCTCTATAAGAAGGAACTTGCTGACTGCAACACTGTTGTCTGGAATGGCCCTATGGGTGTGTTTGAGTTCAAGAAGTTCTCTGCAGGAACATTCGCGGTTGCTCAAGCCTTGGCTGATGTTACCACCAAGGGTGGTATCACTGTTGTAGGCGGCGGTGAATCCGTGTTAGCTGTTCACTCTGCCAAGTTACAGGATAAGATCTCTCACATCTCTACCGGTGGCGGAGCATCTCTGGAGATGCTTGAGGGTCTTGAGCTCCCTGGTGTTGCTGCTCTGGACAATGCCTAAACTTTTCCTTCCTTCATCTTTGTACATCTCTATCTTTGTTGATGCGTCTGCGTGCAGCGCAAAACATCTTTTGTGGAGAAACGATAAAGAGAAGATAAACCTTTTTGTAGTTAAAAATAATCATTGAACGCAACATACTCTGCTGTTCGTTGTCATATTCTATCGTCATAGTTTGGTGGTTGGAGACCAGAGGCCAAAGTATCTACTTGTGAATGACTGTCCCAAACTTCTCTCCGCTTAATGCCCTCAAAATGCCATGTTCAATGCGTCCATCCATAATAGAAACAGCACCAACGCCCGCTTCGACAGCACGAGTTGCCGTTTCCAGCTTGGGGATCATGCCACCAAAGATGGTGCCATCCGCTCTCAGCTCCTGCACACGAGCTACAGACAGGTTTTCGATCAGCTTCTTCTCCTTGTCCAAGACGCCAACAATATCCGTCAACAAGAGGAACACATTGGCTTTTAAGGCCTCAGCGACAGCACCAGCAGCTGTATCAGCATTGCAGTTCAGACTGCCACTTCCGTCGATGTTATAACCCACAGGTGCAATCACCGGAATATAACCCAGTTGAACCAAACCATGGATAAGCTCAGTATTGACTCGACTAGGCTCGCCAACTAAGCCAAGTTTGGGATCTTTGATGGACGCCTCGATGAGCTTGCTGTCTAATCCACTCAATCCCACAGCTCCCTTCACACCTTTCTTCGAGGAGATTCTGCGCACCAACTGCTTGTTAATGGATCCGCACAGAACCATCTGAGCAACATCCATGGTAGCAGTGTCTGTCACACGTAGCCCATCAACAAATTGGCTTGGAACGTTCAACGTGGTCAGCATCTGAGCAATCTGTGGCCCACCGCCATGGACGATGACTGGAGTGACACCCACGGTGCGATACAGCTCAGCCACGTCCTCAAGGAAGAGCTCCTTGAGAGCTTCGTTGTCCATGGCATGCCCGCCATACTTGATGACCACAACGGAGCCAGGTTTGACATTCTGTTTCACTCTTTCCACAAGGCTCTTGTATTCATCGTCAGCAAGCATATAGCATGAGTGCTTACTCATGGCATGGTGACTCACGAGTCGAAAAGCCTCCAGATAGCCACAGAGTACGACCAGGATAGTGAAGAAAAGGAACTGCATGGCTATGGATCAGATGGAATTGTGAAGGGCGTAGAGATGTAGCCATTGCAATTGCGTGGGACCTGTTCTGCAAGTACAAGAAAGCTGTTTATTGATCTGTTTATTAGCAAAATGTACGGTATGATGGGGTGAGAGAGGATGCGGTGGTCAAAAGATAGAACAATTACAATTAGCAACGCACACAAAAAAAAAAAGACTGCAAGGGTCAATGTTCAACACCACTAAATCTATTCTCATGCTTCACGACTAATATTCTATCAACATGGAGACATCTCATTATTATGCTATATTCTATGGTGTCATTAGATCATAAATAGGCTTGTATAGACTCATCACATCTGGATTGGAGCTCAGAACTTGCACCAACTCTCTTGTAGTCATTCCACTCTTTTGATTCGCTGTAACATGGTTAATAATAGGGTTACTCATACTCCAACGATAAAGAGGCGAGGTTTCCAAATTATAAAATGCTAATTCTTGGTGTAAAGACTCAACTAAAGTGGATGGAACAAGATCTTTCAAATGGTGCAAGATACGCCAAGTACCTTCATCAAAATTTTCGGTGAAATAATCCAGATCCAAATTGAGAGTATGAGGATCGCGAATAGTCTGGTTATACAAAGTGGCCATGCGAAGTATTTCATAATATTCCAACGCAGCCTCCACCACAACACCTTGCTTCTCCTCTGCATGTTTGAGAGTATGTTGAATCGATTGATTCACCGCGCCCAAATTAGCGCAGAGGAAGTTATATTCATTGATACCTCGATATCGAAATGTTTTCACACCCTCTTCAATGGCATGGGCACGCAACTTTGTTTCCGCCTCATGCTCACGACGGCAACAGGTCTCACATAGATGAACACTCTCACAGAACTCGAAGACGGCTTTGCGATCAACTAATTGATTCTGGTCATCACTCTTGATTGCTTGTAGGTGTGCTGCTCGCTGACATACTTGGTTGTAAGCTAATGGTTTTTGTGTCCATGCTTCTGTGCCATCAGCATGATAACGATACCCAGAAACAACTTTGCGAAAAGGGTCTCGATAGAAATGGATAAAACGATAGTTAGTAATGTTCAATTCACTGGGATGCCAAATCCATTGATTATGTCCCAAAGCATTGACTGGTTCGAGATGAAGCGAGCTACGAACTGCATGAACAGAGTCGCGTGTGACATGAAATAGACAGCACCATTGCATACGAGAACAAACTTTAGCAAAGAGCTTCTTTGCAAGAAAGGTTCCAGTTTTATGATGTGTTCCCCACAACACAACTGTTCTCTTATTACTGTGACAATAATGACCGCTAAAATCTGACGACAGATCTTTTTCATTATGAAGATTAAAATATGCTGGACGAGTTTGAAAAGCGCTCCACCAAACAGGAAAATCTAAAATCTTTCCATCCCAATTCTGCAGGGGATTGTGACAATTGGAATTGAAGGCCATCTCAGTTTCTGGGAAAAGGCTCAATGAGACATAACCCACTCCGACTAAGACCCAAAGGACCAAGAAGAACAAAGCAACACATATGGCTCGACTTTTAAAGTTCCAAACGTTATTCAATTCTTTCTTTTTTCCGTTGATGAGGGCCATTTTGACAACAAAAGAATATTTTTTTCGTCGAAAGAATATTGATTGGCAAACAAAGATCGCAAGAGCTAAAAGGATCAAGAAATAGAGAAGAAAGTAGATGATGAAAGGGTGCAACCAAAGAAGCATACAATGGATGCCAAGACAAGATGGATGGATCTAACCACTCCTCTACGCAAAACCCAACTGGCCATGCCGCTTCTTCGCATTCCATGTCCACGTGGATTCCACGATTCCACGCAGAGGCCCGGTTTTCCCCCCGTTCCCGGTTCCGCTCAACGCATTTGTTCACTTTGATGATAAATGTATATTTTTTTGCAAGTGTATTGTAGAAAATGAATAGTGAGGAGCAATGCGATGAATCTGTCTGCACAAGCGAGAAGATGAATGATCATCATGAGAGGAGAGCGGGTAACAGGTCATTGTTGGAAGTCACTCTACTAGGTACGCTGACTTCCATTTCCTTTGCTTGTCCTTTCCTGTGACATACAGACTCCTCACCCTAACTCATTCTTCTGACTTGTGTTTCGTGGATGCAGGGGTTTCTTTGGTGGCAGGCAATCATTTTCATTATTGGAATGCAGGGCTGCCTGATGGGACGATCGACTTTCTCCTCGCCACGATAGTGGCTGGTGCGAGCTATCTATGCCTTCTCCTCTGTTTGGCTGAGATGACGTCAGCATTACCCTTCGGAGGAGGTCTGTATGGTATGGCACGAGTGTTTATGGGACCCTATGTGGGATTCATAACGGCTTGTTGTGAGATGCTGCAGAGCATTGTCTTCACTGCCTCCTTAATCTATCCTGCAGGACATGACTTGGCGATGTTGTTTGGTCTGTCTCGATGGTATGCTCTTCCCTTCTGGGTGTTGCTACTGACGTTAGCCTTATTAGTAAATGTGGTGGAGGTGAAGTACTTCTGGAGAAGCAATGTGATCTTAGTTTCGGTGGTGGCGATATTGTTTTGTATTTACTATGCAGTATCGATGTCTTGTATCGATTGCATGTGATTTGGTGGAGGGGTGCTCGAAGGGAAAGTTAGTCCTTATAATTGGTTCAAATTTTGGACTAAATCCTCAATCTTCTTCGATGGATTGGTATTGTTGCCCATGGCTTGCAGTGATGCCTCTGAGGTATAGTCAAAGCGATTGCATTCTCTGCTACTGATCAACTAAACGACTAACCGTTCTTGTGTTGTCATGTTCTCTGTTTACTGTAGCCTAAGAAGACTGTTCCACGATCTTTCCTATGGGCCTTCGGGATTGCGGCATTCAGTGCAGTGTTGCTGATAATCACTGTGGGTTGTAATGCCCCTGGCGTGGCTTATTTCATCACTTCGAAGACAAATGCTTTGGCTTATGGTTATGTTAAGGGTTTGTATATTGATCCACCAGTGGCAAGAGTGCTGAGCATTCCAGGCTCTTTCGCAACGGCATCAGCCTTTACCTATGTTTACGGCAACCAATTGCGCTCGATGGCACAGAGTGGTCTATTGCCCACAGTGCTTCGTCATTGCTATGGCCCTGACCAGATCCCTTACGTGGCATTAATATTGGGAGCAGGATTAGTGCTTGCATGTATCTCTATAATCCACGCTATGGACACGAACATATTTTGGGAAATGTTGATTTTCGGTCATTTAGGCGCTTGTGGTATCGAAATCATTCTTCTGGGCTGCTATTGGCAACTAAGTAAGCGTTTTACAACTTTACAGCGTGAATTCAGCCAGCCCTTTGGGATCTATGCCATATTTTTTAGCCTATCAATATATCAAGGTTACTTGGTGTCGGCCATGTTAATCCATCCCGAGTTTTATAGGCCAATATGGATATTTGCGATATACCTTGTCTTGATGTCAGTTGGTTACTTTTACAATGTAAAGTACTTCCAGAAGTTCTCTGCGCAAGAGCAAGAAGTCATGTTTAAAGCTTATGTTATCAATGGTAAGACTCCTCTCATATAGTTGCTTCTTTATGTGTTCTAATTCCAGATGCTTATATTGCTATGTCAGCAAATCTCTCTCGCCGCAAGAAGAAGGGACACAATTTGCACACAAACACCTCACATAATGCACCCACTGTATCTCCCTCCCCGAGTAAATCTGAAATATTGAGTAGAGTGGCAGCATGTCTGTCGAGGATGCCAATGGTCCAAACTGGATGGCATAGCGTGGATAGATTGTACAAAGCTGCCAACCTTTCAACCCATAACCTCAAGAAGGAGAAGATAATAAATCCAGATGAATATTCTTCTACTGTCACAGGAGAGACAAGGCTGTTCCAGTTGCAAGGTTGTAAGGGCGAGGAAGAAGCAACGACCCCTGACCTTGGCAAGAATTCTCTCTTCAGTCTATCCTTGGAAGTGGTTGAGTATCAAGTACGAAAGCATCCAGCGAGTGAGTATGATAGCAAGGGACAATATAATGGCAGTACAAAGTATCGTATAGCTCCAGACTATGTGGCAACAGAGCATTTGCCTTCTTCGATTGGGGACATCTTCTCAGACGAGGGTATAGTTGGCGAATCCATCTGTGCATGATGCATGATTCTCCTTTTCATCGCATATTATTCAACATTGATCCGTTAGTGGTTGATTATCAAGCATTTATATTTTGTGAATTATCAAGTATTTACTGTTAATTATCATCCTGTTTATATTTTACATGTAGAATCCCATTGTGTTAGTTTTAGTAGTGATGGTGATGGTTATCAATCTGTGCATTTTCGAGTGGCTTCTGGTATTATGGTGTAAATGAGATTTTATGATTATTAGTTTGAGTATTAGTATATGAGTATTGTTGATCCGTTAAATATGTTTGTGTATATTGAGCAAGGAAAAGTGATAACTGGCAAAATATCAATCCTTTTTATCTTCATTGCAGTGGCTATCACGATTGAAGATCTTCACCTTCTATGATCATGCTTGTTTCGCATTGATTTGTCATCAAAGAACTCATTGAACCAGCAAAGGACCCCACATATACTTCTAGTGTTTGTTATGTGTATACTTCTGGAATTGAGGAAAGCACTGCTGAGTACCTATTGTTATAGTCTGTCTACCTTGAGTACATACCCATGTGTCGGACATGTTAAAAATATTAAATTAAACAGCATTCAAGCTGACGAAAAGTATGATTCAGTGCTGTGGTTTTGTCTATAAAGTGGATTGAGTCTAATACGATAAAGAAGATGCTAAGCATAATGCTATAATGCTTCCACTACTTGCTACATACTATCTTTCTTACATATGCATCCAATTTACCACTACAATTATTTGGGGTATAACAGCAAACAATAGGAATTTTGGAAATTCAATTGACACATCATAACATATAAAGTGATTCAATGAGTTCACCAAAACTCATTTACAAGCTGAATCATTTTTTCTATTCATAAAGCGGTAGAAATATATACACGCCTAGAATATTAAAACCGCGAAGCACTAATACAACCGAACACAGCAGTGGATATAACACAGGATGGCAACGAAAAGAGAAGAACAAAAATAATATTCTGCAGTCCACACAATGCCAAACTTGCGATCATTACGCACTGATTGATGAACCATCCAGCCTGTATTACAAGCATAATCTGCCTTCTAACAGATACAATATTCTTGATATATTAGCTACATATTGGGCTGTCCAACCATACTATACACTACAGGAAAGAAAGAATACATGATGAGGTAGAAGATTGTCCAGTTCAATGCATTATAGGTCTGGCACCTCATAGGTGCTGGTTGAAGGAGTGGTGAGGAAAGTTGGAAAAGAAGTTATGGCGGAACCAACTATTTTAACAATAAGTCCTTCCCTATTCATGAAGATAGAAATCTTCAGCTTGATTTCCATCTCTACCACTTCAACATGACCTGCATCTACACTAACTTGGTCTCCCACAGAAGAAACAATAGAATAGGTTAATCGAGTTGCTTTCATATTTATATATATTTCGATCACAGAAGTCTCTTCATGAAACTTCCGAATAACTCGACTGCCCAACAGCAATAATACTGCATCTGGTAAACGGGTGCTTGCTGCGTCCAAATAATTAGTATATTCATCTCGACCTTTCAAATGAAATGACGAAACACCAATAGATGGACAACCATGAAAGATAACCTCACAGTCAGGTCTTGAGTAGCGAACTAAGAAAGATCTTGTACGGATTGTGTCGTATGCATTCATTACATTGCAGTACATGATAGGAAATTGTCTGCGAAGATCATCTTTTACCATTCGATTGAAAGTTAATCGACAACGCTTTCTATGTTCCAATCGTTGTAATTGCCTTGCCGTTGGCTCTTGTCGTGTGTTGGTTCTCTATTTATTTTTATTTTCATCTTCTCAATCTTCTGATCTTCACTTCCAACTCTCATAGAAGAGATGATGGTATCACTGCCAAGAGATATCGTTTGTGAGCTTTCTAGAGTCATCTCATCGTTCGAAGCCAGGTCAACAAAATCGATCATAGAAGAATCATCATCCCATAGAAAGTGGTCAAGAGTGAAGCCTTCCTTCTCTGTCGCTTCAAGAACTCGAGAAATCATATTACAGATGGACAAAGCTTGTGATGCCATATGAAAACAGAGATTCCCGCCATTCATTCCATGTTCGTGCGTGGATTCCAGCAGGATTCCACGTCCTCATTCCAGCAGAGTGAAACGGAAGGAGGTGAAATATCATCAACCGATTGAGATTTAAATCTACCGGAGGATCTTGCTCTTGATATAGTTTTGTGATCTTATCGTTATTTGGTTTGAACCTATCTTGCCTTTCTCTCCTTTCCAATGGCAACCACAGATGACAAATATATCGTATCTTCCATGTCAACTGTGTTAATCTATCCTATTGAAGGTACTGCAATCACCACCAAGTTCTTCTCCTTTTCACGACTTATAGACTCAGTATTGATACAATCATATCTGCTTTGATTTAGGCCTGAATTTGAAAGCAAAGGATGCGTTGAAGAAAATCGAAGAAAAAGTGGAAAAGAAGCTCAAAGCTCTCGTCGATAATCTCAAAGCACAACACAGCAAATTTGAAGACCGAGATTTCGGCCCCAGTGAAAAAGATGAGTATGGTGCAATCTCATTCTATGGAACAACCAAACCTGATCCAGCAGGGTCAAAATATCCTGCACCAGAAACATTGAAATGGGAACGACCTCAATATGCTGATAATAAGTTTGATAATGTCCAACCTGTTCGAAAGAGCTCTGATGAAGAAGAGTCCCTTGAAGATGAGGAGGAGGAGGAAGATGATGATGACAGTGATAATGACGATGACTTTGGTCTTTCTTTATCCAATAATGATGTTAAGGTGAGAATATGCTATGGAAACGCTGTGAACACTGTGTTGTTTACCCCTTCAACTTTGTTTAGGTTTGGTGTAAAAGAGGCAAACTGTTCATAGATGGATCTTCCTCTGGTGATGTCATCCAGGTAGACTTTTCCATGCTTGATCTTATTTTCTTGTATGACTGTGAGTACTTTTCGACAGGGTCAATTGGGAGATTGCTGGTTTCTAAGCGCTCTCGCTGTTTTGGGTGCGAAGGATAGTCTTTTGGAAATTTGTTTCTATCGTGGGAGTGAATTTCAAGAGTTTGGATTGTTTGTTCTGAGGTTTTTCAAAGATTGTAATGTTATCTATGTGATTATTGATGATCGCTTGCCTGTGAAAGAGAAAGATGGACGCCTCATCTTCGCAGCCAATAAAGACCCTAATGAACTGTGGGTCCCATTGATTGAGAAAGCATATGCCAAGCTACATGGCTGCTACAAGTCATTAATTGGAGGCTATACCCATTATGGCCTCGCAGATATGACAGGCTTCTGTCCTCGTCTTGTGGTCATGAGAGAAGGCTATTTAGGATATTCAGAGCCTTACACAGAGGATGAAATATGGGACCTCTTACTAAGGTACTTGTCGTGGAACAGTTTAATGGGCTGCTCTATTCAATCTAATCCCAAAGAAAAGAATAAAGTGGAAGCTGATGCAGGTCAAGGGCTGCATTTTGGACATGCTTATAGTTTTCTTGGAGCTGGTGAAATCACTGTGGGAAAAGAGATTTCTCCTTCAGGAAAAGTTCGTTTGGTCAAATTGCGTAATCCATGGGGAAGAGGTGAATGGGAGGGTAGTTTTAGTGATCGCTCAGAAGAGAGGGAAAAATACAACGCAGAAATTGAAGCTGTCATGAACAAGAATGAGCGACAACAAGAGCGTGTAGTTCAGAATTTTAACGATGGTACTTTTCTCATGAAGTTTAGTGATTGGATGAAGTATTATACTTCTCTCTTTGTGGCTATTAACTTTCCTTCAACTTGGTGTGGCAAGCGCACACAAGGAGTTTGGTCAAGTGAACAGGGTGGTAATCGTGAAATGGGTACCTGGATAACTAATCCGAAGTTCAAGCTGAGATTGGAACCTTCTACCCAAGATGGAAAAGAGGAATATCGCCAGGTTTTTGTTGGAATCTATATAAAAGATTCTCGTCTAACCTTGGGTTATGACTATTATAAGGTAAGAGATATATGTGAGTATGATATATATTTATCTCACGTTTAATTTTGCCCAGGATCCTCTTTATGCCACACCCTTGGCATTTGATATTGTCACTGAGAATGAATTGAAGAACCCTGACCCGAAGTTACGCGAGAGTATCCCTATGGGATGCAAATACGACAAACCAAACGCCACGCCTCGTTGGTCTGGTACGGTAAAACAAGCACCTTATAACTTTGGAACAACTCAAGTGGAAGTCTATCTTAAAGTAGGTCAAGACTACTATATTGTTCCTTCGCTCTATAAGCGTCATCAAGCAGGAACGTTTTTCCTCAACGTATTCGCTGATATCTCTCAAATTTATCTGGATGGAAGTAGTACTGTCAATGAAGCACAAAAGGCTATGGTTGTGGGATTGCCCACGAGTGAAGCTCCTAAGTCTAATGGGGTTGAAGAAGGAAAGCTTGTTAAAACGCCATCAACTGTTGTTAATGTCCCTACCAAAGAGCCGGAAGTATTGAAGATGTCTGTTGCTCAGTTTTATGAGCGCAAAGAGGCTCTTCGTGAGCGAATCATCTCTGAGGCGAGTCGTCTTAATTTGACTTATAATCAACTACAAGCATTATTCAATGGTTGTAAAGATCGTCTGACACGTTCAGCTTTTAAGAGGCGAATGATGGAAGTTGGGTTTATGCTAACAGATTTTCCTGATGATGATCTCGTTGTTCTCGATAAAGACAACGATGGAACCATTTCTCCACAAGAATTTATGTCTTTTTATGAAGAAGGTATTCGCTTCAACAATATCACGATTGCAGGTCCTCAGCCCGAGCGACCGATGGATGATTTGTTGCTGAAGTCCATCGATCTGGCTGGTGAATTGACTGTAACAGTCTTTTCCGCGAGAGGAGTGCGTCAACCGACTTCATGGTTTGCACTAACAGAAGCAAACGGAAGTTCAACAGAAGGAAACAATGGAGGAAATGTGAAAAAGCTTAGCTGTATCCGTTATGACCCCGAAGAAGCACAGCGACAGAGAATTAAATCAAATAAAAGTCGCTTGTTAAATGGAGCTACTCCTCCTGCTCTTGTTCCAGATCAAGCTAATAACACTATGGAATTTTCATCCCCATCAAAACCAGCTAATGCTAACGCAGAACTGATCACTCCATCAAAAACGGGACCATTGCGATTCTTGCGTGATGCGGTGGTTAGTGAGAGAGGAGCAGGTAGCGTTGTGTCAGGCATTAGCATGAATCAAAAAGAGGCTGTACAACAAGCTGCGGCAAGTGCTGCAGCAAAGTTACACAATGACCCGCAGTTTAGGAAAGCTGAAGTGAATCGCACGAAGCACTTGCCACTTCTAAGAGCGTTCAAATCAAAGCAAAAAGAAGTGGATGGAGCAGGTCAGAGTGTGAGTGGTCTGGGAGGTCAAGATGCTCACCTTGATTCGAGTGTGTTGAGACGAAGAACTTCTTATCTGAGTCCAACCCTGAAAAGGGATATCACACAGGATATTGATGTGATGCGATTATTAAATTATTTTCCTCCTAATGGAAACGAAAACGGAGTACCTGCAACGAATCAATTTCGAAATGCACCTTTAACCATGAATAAGGTCCCATCATCTGCGATTATGCGTTTACCAAGCCAGTTCTCCTTGCAGAACTCAGGCACAGGATTGTTTGTCTCCTCGACTCCCATGCGAGTTGATCAGAATGCAAGAAGCGAGTCTACCCCATTCTTGAATCGACAATATGATTTGTGGGACTATCTTATTGACTGTGTTGTCACAATAACAATGTCACGACCAAGAAATCGAAATACTGAGAAGCAAGCTCTTTTCTCCAAATTAAAGCGACAACCACTTTCTAGCAAATCACTTGATAATTTTGATGGTGTCAAATCTCCTATTCCTGCGCCATCTGGCATTCGTACGCCTAACAAGATTGTCAAAGGCACTATAGCCACTCCAAAGGCATTTAGAAGATCTACTGGTATTGCTTCTGTGAGCACAGTGCAAAGTAAAGCTCAACAGAAAAATGCTGTCTTGGAGGCGAAAGAAAAGTTGAATCAATTGCAACGTGAACAAGGTGTCTTTTATGAAGAGATTTATCGTCGATTAGTATCTGTTCCTGTCACCTCCTATGAAGAGATTTCAGGTGAAAGAAGTGCTCAGCTTACATCTTCTTTATCCTCAAGATCTACAATTTATATCCGATCTCTGTTTCAAAAGTTTGATCGCAATCTTAATGGTTATATTTCAAAAGATGAATTTGGTCTAGCACTAAGTGAATTAAATGTTGAAGTTTCGAACGAAGATTGTGATATATTTTTCAATCGCTTTCGAGGTAAACATGGTGGTAATATTGACTGGAAAGATTTCTTGGATTTTTTCGAGACTCATATTCTTGGTAGTACTAATCAAATGGCTGCACAGGATAGTTTGGTATTATCTAATCAAGGTCTTGTTCTTTTACTCATTGATATGAAGCGTATTCTGACTCAAGTATTAGCAGAAATGTCTGTTGAAGGAATTGCTTCAATTGAGAAGTTTCTGGAGAAATCGATGATGGTAAACAAAGAAAAGGAAAAGGACAAAGACATTTCTATCGCACAAAGTTCCGATTTTTCTCCTCATACTACGTCTACTTTAATAGGAAAATTACCATTCCTGGATAATGCAATATTTCAAAGTTTGGATTTATCACAAGTTAAGACTAATACCTCGTTATTACAATCATTGGGTATGGTGAAGCTAACTGTACATGACATGGCTAGAATCAGTCGTATTTTCAATTTCAAGGTTTCTTTGTTTATGGATTTCCTCCGTACACCCAATATTGATCTTGTAGAGGCTTTGGATTGTATGGATGTTGAGATTAGTAAGGAGTTAAGTATTCGGTCAGGTATGCCACTATCTCAAAGAGGTGTGATTAGTAATGCATTAGCAACCTCCAGTGCTAATGTTATGGATACCAAAGGATCAGCAGCAACTGTATCCCCAACAGTTCAAT
Source organism: Ochromonas danica (assembly GCA_015146655.1). Taxonomy (NCBI): domain Eukaryota; class Chrysophyceae; order Chromulinales; family Chromulinaceae; genus Ochromonas; species Ochromonas danica. Next base: position 29,735 of record VKHL01000146.1, read on the forward strand.
CAGATTCTATTGAAGCCAGCTCTGCTGCAACATTGAAAATATGGAATTCTCTTGCAGCAACAACCAATGCTACTGTAGAGTATGAAGCTTTTGTTAGCTATCTTGCCTCTATGCTAAGCGGTACTTCATTTGAGAAGAATGACAAGAAAGAAGAGAAAGGTAAATCTCAAACACCTAGTACAACAATGATTGGTAATGTGAATATTGAGGTTCTTGTTCGTATTGTTGCGGATACTCTCGTTTATTCGACATGGAATCGTGGTGTTGATATTATACCAGGAAGTAAGAACAAACAAGAAGGTGGTGATGTTATTAACACTACTACACTTATTGGCACGTTGTCTTTTAGTGGTCTTGATGCTTATATGCGAGCTAATCGAGTGAATTATATTGAAAGGAAGTTGAAATATCTCATGCAATTAGAATCAAATGTATCCAATCCAACAACAAATGTATTAATCCATGTCTATGTTAGTACAAAGGGAGATGAACTTGTTATTCTAGCAAATGATCCTCTCACTGCTGAAGTATATAAGATACAATTAAAAGAAGATGTTAAACAATTACCTTTTGGTGATCAAGTCAAGAAAATGATTACTCAATTTCGTGATTGGGAAATTTTGGCTAAAGAAATAGCTGGACCACTAGTTAATAAAGTATTTTCATCTGAGTCACTCTATCTATATAATCCTATAGATACACCTGTGGAAGATAAAGCAATTAGTGATTTAGTAAAACGATTAAAAATTGTTCGTACACGTACAAATGAATCAGAAATGATTCTAACAGAAGATCCAAAATTTATTTCACAATTGAAAATATTACTTGATAGTGCAAGTAATATCTTACCATTCTTCTTTCTTGTTAATGATTTAAATCTATGTTTTGAAGTGGATGAAAATCATTTATCTAATAATTCTAAAAATGGTAATAACGATAATAATGGTGGTCAATCATCTTTACGAGGATTTGTCTTTGGTTGTCTTCGTAATCATAAACCATTATATGTCTTCCTAACTCAAGTGCGTTCATCTTTAAAAGTTGTGTTAAGTACATATAATGGTACATCTCGTGAGACATTTAGTTGGGAAGAGATGTTAGCACATCTAACTAACTATCGTAACCCTTTTATTACAGTACATTTATTACCAACTTATATTACTCCAGAGAATTATCTTTATGATCCAAACGATAAAAGTGATGCTTTTACTGGTGATGATGATGAAAGTGATTTAGAAGAACAAGATGATAATGATGAAAACAGATTAGTTGTTGTTAATGGGAAAGAAAAGAAAAGACGAAAGAATTGGCAACGTGGACCTGTTGATTTTGATGGTGCACCTCATCCTTGTTGGAATAATCAATTTATTTTTGACTTTGAAGTACCTAAACTATCTTCTTGTTCAATACTCTGTACAGAAGTTGTTAAAATGCGTATGGATGATTCTCATAAATATGTCATGGCGATGTTACGAGAAGGTAGTCGTTTGAAGATGACCTATCAACCACCACCACCACCACAACAACAACAACCAAACGAAAAGATTAAGACTAACACTACTTCTACTACTACTATTAGTACTAATGAGAAAGAGAATTTCTATTTCATAACAATCTATGATCCACGATCTGCTACTGAATATCAATGTGGTGTTAAACCTAATTGTATCTTATATGAGAAACTATATTATCATAAATTTCCAAATGGTAAAAAAGTTAATTTAGATATTAAAGAATGGTTAATGTTATTAGGAGAAGCAGCAGATCAAGAAATGTTAATCTTAGGTCCAGCTATTACACCTCGTCTGGAAATACAAGTTTATAATTATAAAGATAATAAGATAAAAGAATTATTAGGACAATGTCAAGTTTCAATCTCATCTGTTTTATCAGGTTCAGGTGTTGGAGAGAAAGCATGGATTACATTAGTCTATAAACAAGATAAAGAAGTAGTAGCAATAACAACAACATCATCATCGTCTAATAATAACAGGAATACTATTACTAACACTACTACTAATAGTAATAGTAACAATGGTAATATATCTGGTGATAGTTTAACTGTACGAAATAAAACAATTGATATGGAAGCAGGAGAGATATTAGTTGAATTATCATTTCGACGATCCATTGAAATTGAAGCTGAACGACAAATTGCTTTAGAAAAAGCAGAACGACTTCAACAGAAAATAAATAAAATAGAACAGAAACGTAGTTTATCTTATGCAGCTGATGATCCTATGACTACATCAGGGAAATCAACGGGAAGAGGAAGTGGAATTCGAATACAAGAATTAGAAAGTGAATGTGCAAATCTGCGATCGACTGTTCGTCAACTACAAGATCAAACTACTATTCAACCTATTCCAAAAGGTGATAATAATACTAGTATCATTGATCCTGAGAAGGAAAAGCTTCAAAAAGAACGTGATGAAGCACGAAATCAAGCAGAAAATACAAAACGTGAGAAAGCTGCATTAGAGGCTCAATTGAAACAAATGAAAGAACAATTAGCTCAATTAACACAAGCAACAACAACAACAACAACAACCAAAACACAAGAAAATAATAATCCTGTATCTAAAGTTACGGAAGATACAACAGCGAAGTTATTAGCTGAATTAAATGAAATGAAGAAACAAAATGAACAACTCAAGATGGCTGAGATAGCAGCGAAGAACAAGTTGAACGAGTTAGCTGCTGCTACTACAAATGCTAGTGCTACTACTGCTTCTGTAGGAGAAAGTGTTAAAGCTACAGGTTCTGACAAGAAGAATATTGTGCCACAATCTGGACCAATTGCAAAAGAAAGTAAAGCTGTGCTTGAAATACCTGTCAAGACAGAGTCCATAGATACATCGCCATCTTCTCCTTTAAGAAGAGGTACTGGTGCCAAGAGTGGTTTTGAGTTAACCCTTAGTAGAGATAACTTTGATGATGCTGTTCAACAACTTTTGTTATGCCTGTGGAATCGTCAAGAGAAGAAATCTGTTGCAACTGGAACAAATCTCAATAACACTACAGGAGGTGAGAATAAAGGAGATATTAAAGTCACTGCAGCATTGAATGGATTCAATGCATTGCTTAATAGTTATGCAAATATTGAAGGATTAATCTCACATCGAGATGTTGTCAATGCTTGTGCTGAGCTTTCCATTGATATGGAGACAGAGACTGCAGTCCGTCTATTACAAGAGATTGGACCTAATCAACGCAAGTTAGTCCAAGTTCATAGTTTAATGGATTATCTTACACGTGAATTAGTACAAATCATCAAACATGGTAAGAAAGCAACCAGATCTACGACGGAGATTAAACCTCCTGCTTCTTCCATAAGAAATGCTCAGGATGAATCCTCAAACAAGAATGTTCAGGCTATGCTAATGGAGTTCCAAAATCGATTAGACAGTCGAGGAAAGACTGTCACTGCAAGCTCTCCTACTGCCGCTTTGGATGGTCTGAAGCGCTTACTAACTAGCTATGCAAACCCAGAAGGGCTGATTAGTTCAAGAGATGTGGTAAATGCTTGTGCTGAGCTTATGGTAGATTTTGACAGTGAGTCTGCCGTATCAGTGGTCCAGGAAAGTGGTGGTAATAGTCAAGGGCTTGTTACTGTACAATCACTGATGGATTATTTGGGAAGAGAACTTGTCAACTTGATCAAAGCACAACGTAAATCTGATACTCCAGCAGGTCCTTCAAATAGACCTGGTGTCAACAATGCATCCTCTCCTGTAGCTAATCCAGAGAAGAAGAGATCATCATCGACCACTAATAAGACACGACCACTGTCAGCTACAGCTGTTCCTATGGTAAACAAGACTGACAAGAACTCAGGGAATGGTCCTAATTCTCCAGTTCCTTTGGAAAGAAGCAAAGATGATTCCTCAGAGAGTATGAAACCTGGAGTCAAACGAGTGCTAACAGATGTGCGCAAGAGTTTGGATGAACCATCCGGCGATAGCAAGGACAACAAGAACGTGTCTTTCGACTCTGAGATTGATTGGTCCAAAGAACCCCTTCCGCCCAATTGGGAACGTCGATTTCACGCCCCAAGCAACCGAGTAAGTACAGCAATTGTTTCCTACTTAACTTCATTCATAGTCTTTTTGAATGCTAATTCTCTTTTGATATAGTATGTTTATGTGGATCATCAAGCCAAACGAACACAATGGCATCATCCTTTACAACAGACTCAAGCTGATCTTAACAAAACAGATGGTCAAGGACGTACTCGTGGTGGTGCTAGTGGTAGTAGTCGAGAACAAAGTGCCACACGAGCAGAAAGCAAGAGAAGCGACAGTCTCGCCAGTACTTCTCCTGCTGTGCTCGCCAAGGCAATGTCCAAATCATCTCTCCCCTAGTACGATGGTTTCATTCTCTTTGCCCTAGCTGCTACTATTTAGAGAGAAATAATGAAGGCCTAGTTGTTATTATCCTTGAAACCATTTATTCATTAGCAATATGCTATTCAGTATGTTGTACTAGTATTAATAATACATGAAGAATTAAACAAAGTTGTCCGTGGATTAGTATATGAAAACCTAATTTCTCTCTCTCCTCTCATTCTTGGTGAATAGCATTGAAAGCAAGAAGTGCGCTACCATAAGCACTGTCCATATGCCTTGCCTGGGACACAGGCTTCCCCAATGTTCTTGATCGAATCTCTTGCCAGACTTCATTCTTGGCACCTCCACCAGCAGTGAAGACTTCTTCCAATGGAGAAGCTCCCAGTTGCTCTAAGGCAGCATAACCATCAGCTTCAATCCGCGCTAGGCCGTGAAACAAACCTCTCAGCAATTCTGTGCGATCATGAGGCTGTGGCTCTAACTTGGGTAACTTGTATGGGTCATTGACAGGGAAACGCTCTCCAGGTTTGATTAAAGGGTAATAGTCCAGAGAACATGCTGTCATTGGATCAATCTCACGACTACGTTGAACCAGTTCTTCATTAGAGAAGTCCAAATGACGAAAGATTGCACATCCTGCTGAAGAAGCTCCTCCTACTAACCAAAGATCTCCTAATCGATGAGAATAAATACCACGACTTACATCTTCTACTCTTGTTTTACTTAATAACTTTATTACTAAGGTAGAACCAAGTGATGTTACAGCTTGACCAGGTTGAGTTAGTTCAGCTGCTAGGAAAGCTGCAATACTATCTGTCGTGCCTGCAACTACTTCACATCGTGTGGATGACAAACCTAACTGATCTGCCAGTAATCCATGAACTTTACCTAATCGAGTTCCTGGTTTAGAAACATGTGGCAAGACAGTCCATGGAAGATCTATTTGATGGAAGAGATCTTTCATCCAAGATCCATATTCCAACTTTTCCACATCAAATCCTAATTTCAACGAATTATGCCAATCTGAAGAACAATCTCCTTCTTTACCCAATAGATTCCATGTAATCCAATCTGCTTGATGAGCTAATCGTTCTGATGGTAATAGAGAATGCTGGAAATGCCATGAAAGTAATTTCGCTAATGTTGATGTGGGACTGGCAACAGAAGCATCACGTCCTCTTAACAAGGCCATGACCTGCTCTGACTGATCCTTACTCCCTGCTTGTTGTAGTATACTATAGTCATACATACAGGGTGATCGAGTAACTTCTTTTGTCTTATAATCATAAAGTAAAGCAGTAGCAGATGTGCCACTCACACTGACACTGTCAATCTCTTCTCTCACTGACTTGGGCCAGCGATGAAGAAGACGTGGAAGTGCATGTATCCAAGCTGTTGGATTACTTCTGTCTTCTTGACTATCCCAAGAGAGACTTTCAAAGTGGACAATGGTTTGGTCATCATGGCTATGATCAGCACCACACTTCTCCAACAGACAAGCACGTACACCACTTGTACCAAAGTCCAAACCAAGAGAAAATGATCTTCTCTTCTCTACCAAGGCAAAGGATGTGTTTTGGCTATGGTAAAGACAGAGTATAGTAAGCCACCATAGAAGGGTTCTGATAGTAATAGCATAAACTATCTTCATCTTCTTTTCCATTTCATTCACCAAAACAAAACACAACAACCAAAATTCCATGGAAATTTCCATGGAAGTTAGCTGTTTCCTTTTCCTTTCCTTATGATGATAACTATCTCCGCCGTGTATGTGTTTGGTTCTCTAGCACGGTTTTTTGTCCATACCTAACGCTAGATCTTGAATAATCGCGTTCCAATATATAGTGAAGATGCATGAGGCAAACTAACAATCAGTAATTGCGTAGCGTTCCTAGTCTACTCTATGAAGTCAAGAATGAATGATCTCTCGGAATGGACAAGAATTTGTTTAACCTTGGAACCAACAATATTTAAAGGCTATAAATTGTAAACAAATGGCCCCAAGCACAAAAACGCAGTTCTAGCCATCTTATTAGTTCCTTTGAACCGTAATTCATCAAGACTATAAACTGTAGACAAATTGCCCAAAACGCAAAACGTAGTGCTAACAAGAAATTTGTTGGATCTCGGATCTATAGCAAGTAGAAGAGAACGCAAGCTTAGCTACAAAAAAATGCTAAGGCTCTCAAATCATAGACAATAGCTATATTTTCTCTCACAATCGAAGAGAATAGCTACTAACAGGATAATAACATAAGATAAAATTTCATTGCCTCTTTTACCAAATAAGGCAAGTAGTACTGCACGTCTTGGCAGCAATATTATAGCACCAAACACTTTAACACAGTTCAGAACCGTCAAATACTGGAGTATATACATATATATAAATAAAAAACAAAGGAGCAAACTGAATCCATCCCATACTTTAAACCCAATTCCACAACGCAAACACATAATGAACGTATTATAATATCGATATCCAACTATCTATTGCTCATATTACACTCTTCGGTCAGCTTCTCGTAAGTAGCATAGAACATCTCAATTGAAAATGGTTTCGCCATAAAGGCATCCACGCCAGCATTCATAGCATCCTGCATTGTCTCATGGTCTGAGTTCGCTGAGACACCAATCACCAATAGGTGGAGCTGCCCTAAACTAACCATACGACATACATTTTCCATCATGCTTCTATCCATCGCATCTGCACCAGATGCAGCATTCTCATAACCTGCACTACTTGAAAACAGCCCACTATCACGTTCAACATACACCGCGCCAGAAAATCGAGCAATCATAGCATGCTCAAAAGCTCTCAAACGACGAGTGGCTTCTAACCCATCCATCACAGGCATCTGAAGATCCATCAACACCACGTCGAACAGAGTACGATTAGCTGAAAAACTCTCACAAATAAGCTTCAATGCCACATCACCATTCTCCGCTATCGTTATCTGATGGCCTAAACGACGCAGCATCATCGACATCATCTTCACGACCCCTGCCGAATCATCGACCAACAAGATATTCAACTCTTCTGCTCTCACACTACCTTCATCGGCGTTCCCATCATCCATGTCAAACATACGCAAGGTCGAATCTGAAGACACAAACCGCACTCCTTCATTTCCTCGCAAAGATCGATTAAAACCCACACTACGCCTCTCTGAGTCACTATCACTTCCTTCAAACCCGCAAGCCTCCCATATAGTTGAAAGTGAGGCCCGCAGAAAGTTTCGACGAGAAAAGACCGATTTACGAAGCATACTGCCTGCTGTCATCACATCGGGACGATATGGAATCGAGAACCAAAACACACTCCCTTGCTTGCCATCTCCGCGATGAGCCACGCCATAAGTACCATTCAACGCATCCACGCGACGAGCCAAACTGTACAAACCCAGTCCCGTCCCTCCGGCTAAACGCTGAGCTTGTTTGAACGGATTGAACAAGTTGGTCATCGCTTCTTCCGATAAGCCGATTCCCTCATCCTCGATCTCGATACGAAGGAAGCTCTCACTCTCACACTTCCACTCATTTCTATCAACCTCTAGATTTCGATCATCGTTCGTTTCATTAGCATTCATCGCCGAAATATTGGGTTGCATCAACACCGTGGGAAATATCTGAGATGAGGATGCTCTCGTCCGGGGAGATTCAGATTGAGAGTTCTTTCGAGGAGAGAGTACACAGCTTGGATCATTTACCCCAGAGATATCCCTCATCACCCGCAAATCACTCTTCGTACTCACAGCTGACAACATCTTCAGCATCACTTTCACCTCGCCTCCACTCGAATACTTCACGGCATTGCTCAATAAACACAAGACATTCTCTTGCAGCCATTGCTTGTCAGTGATGATATGAGAGCAAATCTCTTGCGGCAGCGGATCCAACACGATCGAGATGCGCTGCTGGATATCCTTCATGCAATTCAAAGGGAGAAGCAAGGTCTGCAGCAGATCAACTGTTTCAAACTTCGGCACCAGCTTCAGACCATTCGAGGCCTTCGTGTAGTCTAGACAACGGTTAATCGTCATCAACATGAACGAGTTCATGCTGCGAATGTTCTGGACACAATTCAGGACCGACAGAATATTGCTTTCCATTCCATTCACATTTTTGTCTCGGATATTCTGCTGACATTCCAAGGCAATGCCAGAGATCAACTCGATGGCACTCAAGAATGACATCAGAGGCTGTGTCAACAAAAAAGCAGCAATACCAACAATGTTATCAGACAGTCAAACTCTCAGTCTTTGCATAGAATCTCATAAGGCATGGTTGAAGAACATTACTTACCGTTTTCAAGTCGTGGGCAACATTTGCAATCATGTGACGCGTTTCCGAAGCATGCATCATCTGATTTGACATCTCTTCCTTTTCTTTCGTGACCTTCTGCAACTCCATCATAATGGATGTCTTGTAAAGTTTACAGCGATACGTCTCAAAGATTACGATCAGACTAAGAAGGCAATAAATGAACACATCTTGGTATTGTAGTTGATTATTGCCTAATAAATATACAGCAGTAAACAATGCTGCAATAGTCATCGCCCAAAGACTAAAATACAACTTCACATCCTGCTCACGATATATTATGCTAAACAGAAGAGGGAAAGTCATCAGACAAGCACCAGCTTCGTGAGTTAAACTCAGCTTCATTTCTGACTGTGTACAACTCCAACTGTCAACTCCATCATGACATTCCTTCATCATGATGGTTCGGGTCAATAAACGAAAGATGAACCAAATCGTACAGCCTACTACAGTATAAGTTCGCATCCATGGGACTTTGCTTCTCCAATAGACATGCCAGTGTTGACTATTGGAAAGTAGATGATTGGCAAAGCACTGATAGAAGAAGGATATCCACATTGAGAAGAAAACAGTCATTAACCCTACCGCTGGGAATATGAACAAAACATTCGGGTGGATCAAGATATCATAGTAAGCAGGTAATTGAATGATTGACAAGTAACAGTAGGTGAGAAAGAGTACTCCTAGAGATTCATTCTCTGTCGCACTCCAAGACCAAACACACTTCTCATCATTACTACCACGAAGAAGAAGGGAAGAAGAATCAAAAGAATATCGTCGACCCCAGATGAATTCCTTGAACAACATGAACTTCATTTTATGAACAAGAGAAAGGATAAAATATTGTGAACAACGATGACGACTTTCTTTAGTGTCAAGAAATAAATTATTACTTTGTCTAGGTTATGATATTCTTCTTCTTCTTCTTCTTCTTCTTCTTCTTCTTCTTCTTCTTCTTCTTCTTCTTCTTCTTCTTCCAAGGTATTGTTGAATATGATTGTGATAGTGATAGTGGTACGATGTATGTCATTCTACCCCCCACACCATTGGAATGAGCTTTTAGACTTTGAGTAGTGGTCACAGTAGCGGAGAATTCACCTTACAGTACACATTCCAGGCATTCGCATTTATTATTGATTATCACACAAATCATCGATGAATCAATAAAGTGTATTATTATCATTTAAGGCTATGTTTATATCATCTGTCTCCTTTATACAACGATATAATCGACAAATAAGAACTCCCTTTCATCGACTTCTATCAGTTGGAATACATCATCATCCAATAGATGATATTGATATTTTGGCATTTGATTTTGATGGGGTCATCTGTGCAAGTGCCAAGGAGACCGCATTGACTGCCTTGCGAACTTCGTCCTCTCTCTGGTCTATCCCACCTTGTCCTCAACAAGCTAATAGTGCTGACTCATTCACAATAATGACCAATGTTGTAGAGGACGTCTTATTAGGAGTGCGGCCCATTGTGGAGACTGGCTATGAGATGGTTCTCTTATCAAGATATGTTCAAGAACGCTATGCTCATGAATCACCTTCCTTTCATGAAATAGAGAGATGAAACGAAAGCACTGGTAAACAACATCATTCTCTCCGGGCAACAGTATCGACACTATCTTCTCGATTGCTACCGAAACATCGACCAAATTCAACTCTTCTGCTCTCACATCACCTTGTTAGATCGTGAATAACAGGGTTGACCACTCATGAAGACTGTCGCTTTTAGACCTAAAGGATTACAGTTGCTCCACACACAAGTTGCTCGAAACGCAAAAAGTAATTCTTATCACGTCACAGCAAATATGCTAGATTAGCAAGCAGAAGAGAATACAAGCTTAGCTACAAAATATGTAAGGTCTCTCGCAATCGAAGACAACAGTTAAACTATACAGGATGATATCATTCACTAAAAAACAATTATAATAAGACAAGCCGAATAAGACAAGCTGCTGCACGTCCTGAGAATACTATTACACTACTAAACCCATCAACACAGATCGAAATCTTCCGTGCTGTTTGGAGACAGATGAAAGACACCTTGATTTGCCATCGTCTAACCCAGCATCATCGAACACTGGAGTATGCATATAAATAAAAAGTAAAGGAACAGCCTGATTCCATCCACTGATTTAACATAAATTCCACAACGCAAACAAACTACTGTAATATTGATATCCAACTATCTATTGCTCATATTACACTCTTCTCTCAACTTCTCGTAAGTAGCATAGAACATCTCAATTGAAAATGGTTTCGCCATAAAGGCATCCACGCCAGCATTCATAGCATCCTGCATTGTCTCATGGTCTGAGTTCGCTGAGACACCAATCACCAATAGGTGGAGCTGCCCTAAACTAACCATACGACATACATTTTCCATCATGCTTCTATCCATCGCATCTGCACCAGATGCAGCATTCTCATAACCTGCACTACTTGAAAGAGAAGGCGAATGAGAAAGAGAAGATGGGAAAGGGTGAGGTAGAGATGGTGAAGAGTGAAAGGGAGAAGAAGGAAGTGGAAGAGGAGATAGAGGCAGTGGCATGTGGTCGGATGGGGTCTACCGTGATGCGAGCAGGTCAACCTTTGTTGTTGCTGGTTCCATTGTTCTATGCAGGGTATGTGTTTGACCCAGCAGTGTTTTACTTAGTGTTGTCATTGTTGGGGGTGTTATTGTTGATGTTATTGTTAGGAGGAGGGATATGGTGGTGGTGGATGTTGTTGGATGATGAGCGGAAGAAGTCAATGCGAAGGTGTTTGGAAGGGTGTGTGAATAGGTTGTGTAGAAGTTGGGGATGTTGTCGGCGAGGCCAATGACAGAAAGTGATGGTATTAATGCAGAGGGTGATGAGGTATCATGGTGGAGTTTGTTGGTAGTGGTCTTACGGTTTATCGCGATCTTGATCGTTCTCTTTCTTTCAGGAGAAGCTGAAGAGGAGCATTGATGAAGTGACATGCACAAGAGAGCTCTGTTCCATTGTAATGAAATATCAGTGGTTCATGCTTTCATTAATGTCTTCAATCACTCTTCATGAAGACTGCATAGACCCTTCGATATATTGGATATGTAGCGGAGGAAACAACGGCAAAGTGAGATATTAAGAAGAAATGTGATGTAGAGTATTGCTGTTCCTCAGTCACGCATACAAACTATCACCACCATTAAGTTGGAATACCATCTGAAATGGCTTCTTCTGCATCTTCTTCACTATATAGCTTCAGATATCGTGATGGTGGGTTGTTTAAACCAGCAGGCCTCTTTTGGTAAAGGAGTCCACAGATGACTGTTATGCCACCCAAAATATCTAAAGAGCTCAAAAGGCTTTTCTAAATAAGCCGTTTGCATGACCGCGGCGTAGGCCAATAAGGCATGAGGAATAGTATTTCGTTTTCGAGAAGACAACCAACAACGCCACACCACCACAGAATCCTTTGTTGATAGAGACAAGAGAGATTACAGGAATGGTCACCTCGGATATTACCATTATTCATACCCGTCGAAGTTGTCTCGCTTATATTCTTAAAGCGATCCTGCTAATGATCGCATTTATTTTGTTACTAAATTCCCATCCAAATTAACTCCTTTCGCAATACAATACCTACATTTTCATTGCACTGTGAGGAAAACACAACTCACATAAGTAAAGCACAAAGAAAGGAAGATGATGAAAGTCCACTGTAGTCTAGACACTCGTTTGACACTTCTTGATGAGAAAGCAGGTGAGATGGTTTGTTTCATCACTATGAGAACAAATCTGAAAGGTGTTTCTGTGTATCTGGGAGTAGTTTATTCCAAGAAGTGTTTCTTCACCTCACACAATGGAGGGATCTACAATTTCCTCACAAAATAGCTGGATGGCTGTTAAAACTCGCTTGTTTAGACTTTTCTTCACGGGTATTAGAAGTTACAGGAAATGAAGGGTTGTGAAGTAGTGAGACTCTCACTTCTTCTTCTTCAACCACACAGAAAGACAGGGACTAGACTAGACTAGTTACTAGTCTAGTGGTAGCATTCCATTAGTAAGAAGAAGTGACGCTATAGGAGAGAGATCTCATTCAGAGTAGTACTTTATTTCTCTTCACAGATAGCTCATCTCATACCTGCGAGAATTTTCCCAATTATTATTTCAGACTATTGAACGTGAAGTTGAAAGATCGATCGTCATCATGTTGCTTGAAACTAGTGTACTTAAATCAAGTAGTGCTTCCTTTACCATCAGCTTTTGCGGATTATCTGGTTTTCAATCTGGAACTGGAAAAGAAATGACTAGTCCTCTTGCAGAATTAGGAGGCTACCGCTGGAGTGTCTCCATCAATCCAGTGGGTATAAAAAACGAATCGAAAGGCTCTCTATCGTGTTATCTTTTATTATTATTAAAAAACAAGTCCCGGAAAGAGATTAAAGCCTCCTATAACATTGCCATGGTCAGTCGTTATGCGGGGAAAGACCACGCCTACGAAAGCATCAAAAACTTTTACCCAGAACAATGTCAGGGATATCTTAAATTCATTTCGATTGCAGAATTAAAGAATCCAGCCAATGGATATTGTAATGATGATACAATTGTCATCCGTGTCGACATCCGCATCTATGGCGATCTTGAAAAGAAAGTGCTCAATGCACCATGGACAAACACTCACATTACCAATAACAGTCCACATGCATCAACATTGAAGAATAGCCTCTCCTCCATGCTCTTCAATCCTCTCTGCTCTGACATTACCATACTCGTAGGAGAAGAAAGAATCCCTGCTCATCATTTAATCTTGGTATCGAGATCTGAAGTCTTCCGAGCCATGCTCTCATCCACCATGATCGAAGCTACTGAGCGTGTGGTGCACATTGATGACTTCGACCTGCCTGTGGTCAAAGCCATGCTGCGCTTCCTCTATTCCGATGACTGTGAAGAACACGACTTAGCAGACCATGGAGATCAATTACTGGCCATCGCCTGCAAATATGGTATACCAGGTCTGGTGGAGAAGGTGGAAAGCCACTTGAGCTCCACTCTCACCATCGCCAATGCAGTGCAAGTGTTGAGGATGGCGGACATGTGCAATGCTCAAAAGTTAAGATATAGTGCTCTGGACTATATTGCTCTTAATCTTAAGGCAGTAGTGCAGAATCGTGACTTCAGTCAACATATGGATCGCCAGTTGATGTTTGATCTTATATGCTGGCTTTCTGGTGTATCGTCAGATACCATTGATACCCGGTCGAATGAAGAAGAAGAAGAATTCTAAAGAAGAGGAAGCAAATGGATTGAGCAACACAGGCTGATCGTTGCTGTGCGTCTTTTGTCTGGTGGTGAGCACAGTATTGGCTTCGTCAAGTAGAAGATAGGTGCTTTTAGGAGGTCACCTGCAAAATGTGCATTAAGACATCTGGACAATAGACCAACATTTTCAACACCTTAAGACAGCTTAACTTATGGCTAGTACTACCTAATGGCATGCGCTGTATTTCCTTGACATTGATTTCTTTAATAGCACAGGCTTCGGACTGCTTGTCGCTATTCCACCATTACTCTCTGTCATCGCCTCCTTTAAATTCTTCGAGCTCGAAAACGCTACTGAGATCTCCGGATCTCATTCCCCAACAGCTACAAAAGCCGATGCGGCTTTTGTATCGCACTGATTTCCAACACCTGCAAACTTGTTTTGACAAGCTATATGGTGATAAAAATACAGAAGAAGTCATTTCAGACGATATTCCTACTTAATGGTGGCGATGGTAGTGATGATTTGTACGCCTGACTGATGAACAACAATACTCCCCATCAAATTTGTTCTTACATCTCCCCTTGCCGTTGTTGATGGGCAACATTTGTTCTTATCCACGTATGGGGGTTGATGGTTGTATTTATCCATAAAAAAGATGCACAGGTACTTTGAGGATGTTTCGCTGTGTATGAAAAGCTCAATCTGGGATATCCATTGGCGCTTCCTTTCATACTGTCACATCTGATCATACTATCCTCTTTCTAACACAAAACACAAAACACAAGCAATCGATAGAATCCGCCACCAGTAGATCGCGTCGAGAGAGAGAGCACAGAGCGATGCCAATATAATTATTGCAATGCTTGTGTACATACTAAATATATTACAACTAGTCTACCTTCATTAATGATCTGATTGTCATTACTCAGAAAATTAATATAACACAACAAATAACTCTGCTAGGAACGAGACAATGATGGAAAATCCTTCTTCCCTCTTTTTCAACCAACACGTACCACACTATAGACTGTAAACAAGAGGATATCTTCTTGATAACCTTTCACAAGCGCTATCATAATGATCTTTATAGATACACCATCTACAGTAGACAAACGCTCTAGTCTATATATCCATCATCCATCTAATCGCTGACACGTTTAATCCAGTGATAAGATAGATATTCAGCGAATTCATAATAGAATTCATCTTCATATATTTTGATAAATCCTTCTTCCAGAGTAGAAGGCCACTTCATCTCCTTACTCAGCAACAATCCATCCAGCAACTCTTCAGGAACATTCTCAGCCACACTGAGGTCAACGATGTTCAGATTAGAAAGTTTCGATATTGCTTCAAGACTCTCCCATCCACAATAATCGATGGTTAACGTCTTCAGCAACTGACATGCCTTGATCAACTCACTCAAAGATCTATCAGAAAAGTGGACGGTTTTCAAGTCCAAATCCGTCAGACTATTGGCATGGTCTGATATGGCTGCCAAAGTAGCATCAGTATATTGATTATTGACTGTTGGGAGAAGATGCAAACTGTTCACATGGGGAAGATCCTGCAGTAGGGAGATCAAGGAGCTCTCTGATGTGATGGAAACATCTAATTCAATGTGGTAAGGTTCCAACATGGACTTCAGATTCCCCCTCGGATGATAGTAGCCTTCACTCAGTCTTAAAGTCACTTTCTTGTATTGTCTTCTTCTCAATGCATGAGATAAACAAATAGCCCAATCTTCATTGTGACCTTTCACCTCTATTGAAACCAACTTTCTCTTTTCATCTGTCTCAATAATTCCATCAATAGTCCCATCCTGGAGATGTGGACACTGTTCATAGAGTCGTCGTAGAGTCTCTATGCTACATGGTTTACATCTCAAGATTACTAAACGAGTCAACTTTGGACAAGATGCTGCAACTGAGACCACAAGATCTTCTGCATCGAAGGACATCTGTGTGTTACTAACCTCAAGAACCTCCAACAATCCTCCTGATGATGAGAGATAGGATATCAAAGAAGGCATCGCCTGCGAGGTACCCAACACCTTCAGACATATCTGATTCTCAATGAGGGTAGATACAATAAAATCCATGTCTTCTTCATAGATACCGGAAATATATTGAGATGTGGTAATATTGAGTTGTCGTAAACTAGAGGCATGCTTTCTGAGGAGGTTTGTTATCATCACATTAATGTCATGATGTCTTTCAGGATGTCTGTTTTTTGTACTATAACTTTTAAGAGAGATCTTGACAAGAGAATTCTCTGTCAATTCCTTTACCAACACACTCAAGACAATATCAGTCAGATGTTCATAATATCTGTCAATTTTATCCACATTTATAGTTATACCCTGCAGATTATGACAATGACTCAAGAAGATAGAGAGATTGTTCTCTATTTCAGTAAGATCAGAGGAGTGTTGGTTCATAATCAATCTTGTAATCTCAACAGATTGAAGAGCAGGACAGTAGGATTTCATATCTAACATTGTCATAATATCTTCTAAGGCATCATCCACCCCAACAGGAAAGTTTTCCACAAAGAATACCTTACGACTCACCAGCCATTTAATGAATATCCTCATGTTTTTCTCAGAAATATAGGGATCAAGTGTTGATAATCTAAGGCGAGTCAAAGAAGTCAACCAGTCTTCTCGTTCATTCTTCTCAACACAGGCTACATCCAACGTCGACAAATCCTTCCATTTCAACCACTCTCCATAAACAGTGTGAAGAATATCTCTAGGTAGACACCAGATAACACTCATCACTTCCAAAAAAAAAACAATAATAACAACTGAGCTCGAACTACAGTACAAGATGAACAATCTTCTTCTTTTCATTAGGGAAGTTCCTCCACCTCATCGTAATAATATGTTCGTTCTGCACTTAGACCAGTCTGGTCTAACTTGTGTGAATGAAAATAGTTCGCGAATGACTTTGATAGTGAATGATTTGATTTTGTTATATAAAACCAAAGCAAGCAATCATTCCTCAGTATGATAAGGCTTGTCAAGTTAGAACGAAAGAGCAATAACAACAGTTACTGTATCATCTTCAAGGCCTCGTGTAGGTATTGATCCCCAAGAGAAAAAAAGTCAAAAACGTCTCGATTTTTGGAGAAAAAGTGGACTTTTGTAATGGGTGCATAAGATGAAAATGAATGAAATCCGGAAATGCATGGAAGTCTCGATCGACCTCAAAGAAATCCCCGAGGGATACGAGACCCTAACATAACTAACCAGAGACACGGTGACTGAGAACTTCGAATTATCATCTAAAAAAACAGTAAGAACTCAATAGTGGTGAGAATATCAAAAGAAGTCATTCTTAATAATAGTCATAATAGCTGTGCTTCTTCTTTCATCATAGGACAGAGAGCAGAGGAAAGAAGAATGAATACTCTACTGGAAAGACAAGCTCACTCAGCCATTCCTACTGTTCTCTTACTCTACATCATGCTACAAGGTGGACTCTTCTACCTTCGCACTACCTCTTCTTCTACCTCCTTCTGCAGAGAAGAGAAGGTCATGCCTGTCTGGGTGCAAGTAGTTAACTTTGCTGCTGCTTCTTGTCTCTCTGCTAATGCTGCTTTACAACTTTACTTCTCCTCTCAATTATTCTTTCGTAAAACACCTGATAAATATAGTTTAATGGTAATGCATCTCTCCATCTTCAGTGTACATGGTATATCAGCTAGTTCCATGTATTTAAGCTATTTCTCCTATCCTGGAGGATTCTGTAAAGATGCCCTTGGGTAAGTCTATCCACCTTTCCCCTCTATTATTGTTAGAAATGTAAGGACATGACATGTTAACATCAACTATGAATGTGTGTCATGTAGAGTTTATTCCAATGCATCACAATGGAGTGAATGGGTAACAACTGTACCCTTCTTAGCTTATCTATCTTGTTCTGGGGTGAATAAAGAAAGACTAAGTCTATTTGAATGTCTTGTCATACTCTTTGCAGCATTAATGATCTCTCTAGGTTTTATGTTGATTATCTCACCAAAGTTAGCCTGGTTATGCTTAATCATCTCCATCTCTTGTGTGACAGCTATGATAGTCTGTTGGATATTTATCTCTTCTCAACATGAAGAGAATCTTCTTCCTCAATCTTCTTTTACTACTTCTACTGACAGCAACAAGCCAACCTCTTCCTTATTGACTTCAAAGAAGATCGTTCAACTTCAAGTAGAATGGAGAAAACGAATGCTTAGTCGTCTTTTAATGATCTGTCCTTTTTTCACTCTTGTCTATTTGCTCTCATTGGTAGGTCTTCTGAGTCCTCCTTTGACAATCACAGGCTTTATTATGGGATCTATGCTAGGGAAATTCTTCTTCTCAGCGTCATTAGCAGAAGGATATCTAGAGTTACATGATGAAATTACCTCTTTAAGAAATGAAGGCGAAAAGTCAGATGAAGCCAGAAAGTCCTTCCTAAGATATGTTTTCCATGAGTTGAGAGGACCATTGAATACCTTATCCATGGGAATGCAAGTCTTTGAGGAAGCCTTTGCTTCTCAGAAAGCTAAGAATGATGAAGAGCGAAGGATTGAACGAGATGATCTACGTCAACGTGGTCTTCATCGATCACCTTCTCCTTCATTACAAAGTGACAGTATGGAAGTGAATCTTGATGAAAGTGGTGTGAAAGCAGAACAAAAGATATCATCCAAGAGACCGAAAAAATGGTTGAAACTTCAAGAAGAACTTGAAGCTATGGATGAATTAACTAACCATCCTCCTGTGGTGACGTCAGCAGCAGACTCTTCATCATCATCATTATCATCATCTCCTCCTCGTCATCACAATCAAATCCATGATGAGAAGGAAGTAGTAGTAGGGAAGAAAGAAGAGAAGAGTCATAGTCATAGTCATAGTCATGGTGATAATAATAATGATGGACCACAGCGAAGGGAAGGAGAAGATGATGCCATGGAAGTGAATAAAATTGATTATCAAATCTTTCAAGCCATGCAAAATGCAACTTCTACTTTAGTTGAGACTGTCAATCAAGTCTTATCATTGCATAAAATTCGCAGTGGTGAGGTTACACTAGCTGAACGAGTCTTTGATATCCAGGGTTGGCTACAAGATTCTATTGATGAAGCATTACCTTTGTTGAAGGAAAGGGATGTTACTTTGACATGGGGAGTTTCTCCAACGATTCCTCAACATCTTCTTGGTGATTCTGAACGTCTTCAAACTGTATTACACAGTGTTGTT
The DNA here is from genome assembly GCA_015146655.1 of Ochromonas danica. Lineage (NCBI taxonomy): Eukaryota > Chrysophyceae > Chromulinales > Chromulinaceae > Ochromonas > Ochromonas danica. The sequence continues at coordinate 48,886 of VKHL01000146.1, forward strand.
TCTAATTTACGAGGATGTACGAAGAATAATGGGAATATCCATATTGATCTTTCTTCAAGTCCTCCAAGTGACTTCGACAAGAGATATGTTCAGACGTTTTATCCTCTATCCATTTCTGATAAATTTGTTGGGATGATTGAACATGGTAAAGAAGAGAAAGAAAAAGAAAGTGAAGATAAGAACTACTTTTCTGCTTTATTTCGAGTGCTGAGGTTTGTAGTTGATGTCTTCTTCTCTGGTATGGTGGCTAAGCGTGCGAGGAATAAAGAACCGCAAAATCATTTAGCAACACTCTATCTCACTATTTCTTCGTCTGAGTTTAAGCTTTCTTCTCAAGAATTGCATGACTTATGTGATCCTTCTCAGTTGTTGAATTCATCATCCCTGCAGACTGGTCTAGGGTTGGTTTTGGCTGGAGAATTAATTAGTTTGCAAAAGCATGGCAGTATGTTCTTCTTGGATAGTTCTTCGGAAGATAATCGGCAAGCTGTTTGCTTGAAGTTTGCATTGCCAATCGTACCGCCTCCAGTCTTGGCCACCACTGCTGTTAGCACACCGAACCTTGATTCAAAGGATGATGTCTTTCTTTCTCTAGGCAGTAGTAGTGATGAAAGACTGATTGGCGTTTGTCAGCAAACAAGGTGGCAGTCCATTTCTGCCTCAACTTTGGAATCATTATCATTATCTCGCACCCATAGTCGATCTTATTCAAAGCCAATGCCAGAGCTTTGTGCTATTCACATGCCCTCAATCGACGAAGAAGATTCTGTAGATAGCACTATTGATATTGGGAGAAAGACATCGTCTTCATTTAATAACTTTGAAGGCGCTACTTTGTCGAGCAGAACGACACGACCGGAGACAAGAAGTTGGAATGTGTTGGTTGTGGATGGTAAGGACAGTCTATTTCTTCATCGTGATGGAAGTGACATTGATCATTATAACTTTATTATAAACACATAATAGATACTCCCAGCAATAGCAAGATCTTGGCGGCTGTTTTGTCGAAGAAGGGTCATGTCTGTACTATCGCTAAGGATGGTGAGCAAGCTGTTAATATTGTGAAGGAGAAAGGATTGGATGCATTTGATGTAATCTTCATGGACCATACCATGCCAATAATGGTGAGAATTTGATTTCAATTTTTTCAATTAATTGTTGCTTGTTATCACTCATAAGTTATTTTAATTGACAGACTGGTATTGAAGCAACTGAAGTGCTTCGCAGAATGGGATTTAATCGACCCATATTAGGGGTGACAGGCAACGTGTTGGATGATGATATTTTGCTATTCCTTCAAGCTGGTGCTGACACCGTGCTTATGAAACCTTTGCGCCTCAAGGAGATTGATATCATAACTTCCTATTTTGATGCCTTTGGAATGGTGCATGATAATACTAGAAGATTTAAAATCGTGGGCAGCCAACTGTTCGTTTGTTCCATTGCTAATATCGCTTTATCTGAAAGTTGAAATTTATCTTCAACATATTCTCCCCTTGCTTGCACCCATGCCAGTTTGTGTGACTTGGCAACAGGTGTCGCTTGTTCGGAAAACTGATTTTATTAATAGCCTTTCCCTGTCGTCTGTTAATGCTTTTTACTCGTGAATGTTTGATGTTGATGCAGTTCATCCCCCTGTGTACATATGCATAATACCCCTGTGATTTGATAATGGCGTAGTTTGGTGCCATTTTACTGTCTCAATTCTAGGATATGATAAGATTATCCACGTCACTGAGTTCTTCTTTGACTTCACCTTTAACTGGGTTGAAAAATTGTCTATATTTGAAAGGTACTTCCCTATTGTCGTGTGTCCTGTGGGCCCTACAGCTACTGAATCGGCGTTTTTCTCTGCATACTGTCTCGACAGCCTCTGTTTTCATTTCATCAGCAACTGATAACATGTATTGAGGAAGGAAGTCGAAGTGTTATAACGCAGTGTTATCATGTCACGATTCTTCTGCTTATTACATACTAGTATAGCATTAATAGCATATACTCTGTACGCAGCTACAAAGTTACACCTGATGGCGGTCGTCTTCGCTAAACTGCTACTACCTATTACCAGTTAGTTGTACTAATAAAGCTGTAACTCTTATTAGTTACTGTTATTTTCAACAACTACCATTAGCTCACTGCAATTTCTGTGATGAAGATGAGAAGTTCAAGGGTCTTTCTTTCACTCTTTCACATGATACCAAACATAACATATCCTAACCTAATACAGTCAAGAGCAAAGCAAAGGACCTACAGTACTTTTTTGATCTTTTCGTGTTTGGTTTCCCACAGTTCCAGAGTTTGGAATTCTAGAGTTTCACTGTTTCGCTGTTGTTTTCGACGAGTTTCGCGGTTTGGAATGCGTTTATACTGCTGCTGCTGCTCTCTGACGTATTTGGGCGATGACTATTGCAGCATTGTTTACTGCTGTATATTTAGGCGATGATCAACTACAATACCAAGATGTGGGCATTTATAGCCTTCTTAGTCTCTTCTTAATCTATGAGACGTATCGTTATAATACCTGCATGTCATCCATTATGATGGAGTTGCAGAAGGTCATGAAAGAAAAGGAAGAGATGTCAAATCAGATGATGCATGCCTCGGAAACACGTCACATGATTGCAAATGTGGCCCATGACTTGAAAACGGTAAGTAATGTTATTCAACCATGCTTTATGAGATTCTATACAATGACTAAGATTTTGACTGTCTGTTAACATCTACGTTTCTTTCACACAGCCTCTGATGTCATTCTTGAGTGCCATCGAGTTGATCTCTGACATCGCCTTGGAATGCCAGCAGAATATCAGAGACGGCAATGTGAATGGAATGGATGTGGCATTGAAGCTTATTTGGGAGAGGTTATCATCTAATGGTACTCTGTTTGACGTGGTATTGATGGATCTTCAGATGCCTGTGATGGATGGGTTAGAAGCCACTCGTCGCTTGAGAGCTTTTGAGCATGCTATGATTGCTCGATTTTCTGGTGCGGTGCATGCTGAACGTGATTGCGGATTGTGTAGTACAGCCTGTGAGAATATTGCATCTGGTGCAGATGTGATGGATAGAAGCATGATGGAAAATGTATGTCGTATGGTTAGTTTAGGACAGCTCCGCCAATTAGTGATTGGTGTCTCAGCGAACTCAGACCATGAGACAATGCAGGATGCTTTGAATGCTGGTGTGGATGCGTTTATGCCGAAACCATTTTCGATTGAGATGTTCTATGCTACTTACGAGAAGTTGACCGAAGAGTGTAATCTGATCATTAGATAGTTGGATATCGATATTGTAGTAGCTTTGTTATGTGTTTGTGTTCTGGTATTTAGGTTCAATCAGTGGATGGAGTCGGTTTGCTTCTTTCCTTTTTATTTATTTGCATACTCCAGTGTTTGATGATACTGGGTTAGACGATGGCAAATCAAGGTGTCGTTCATCTGTCTTCGAAAAGCACGGGAAATTATGAACTGTGTTGATGTGTTTAGTGTTATAAAAGTTACTGTCAGAACGTGCAGCAGCTTGGCTTATTTGGCGGGAAAGTTAAATTGAAGTTTTGCAAATGGTGTCATCCTGTTAGTATTTCTATTGTCTTCGATTGCGAGAGAATTATTAACATATTTTGTAGCAAAACTTGTGTTCTCTTCTTCTGCTTGTTAATCTAACAAATTTACTGTGACATGATGGGGAGAACTACGTTTTGTTTGTGGAGCAATAGGTTCACAGTCTATAAATAGTCAACCTTGGATAATAATTAAGACCAAAAATTAATTTACTTCTTGTTATAGTAAGGTATGTACAGTAAACTCATTCATGTCTTACACATACTACAGTAGTATTAGCTTAGTACTGTTGGTCACATATGCAATATTATGAAACTACTACATACTGTACAGTGTGTTTGTAACCAACTGTTATTCTAAATCAACAACAATACACTTATGTCCATATCTTACTTCCGCACATCACTAGCTCTTCATACTCATACTGTTCCCACCAAAGACAATGATCCCTTCGACGCTTCCCAGTAACAAGAAACCTCTTAAATTCTCGCTCTTGGTCATGATGATGATTGCACCACACAGTTGCATTGCTACTACTACTTGGACGGAGAGGTCTGCGCATATTCTTGCATCTCAAGCCGTTTGCAGTATACCCAAAGCAAGTTGAGCATTGGCTAAGTGCACTATTACGCACAGTACGTGGTAGTCTCACCTTCATTGCATTCCAGGCGTCAACTTCCACAACTATGGAATCCATAGCAGTAAAGAAATAAGCTGGATCATTATAGCTTGCAACCACACTCGATACAAGACTATGTCTGTCATTGCCTATACCTTCGAACACAGGACTGCAATCCACTTCATTGAAGAAAATGATTTCATTCTCCAAAGTAACGGTAAAAGGTAACTGGGGTTGGTCACAGTTACTTGAGACAAGAGAATCAACGAATAGGATGCAGTATCTGTTGCAGTATTTTAAAGCAGCAGTAGCTGCCACAACAGCATTTCCACCAGTTACATCGAGGGACTGTCGCACCTCAGCTTCAATTTCGCGGTTTTGGGATTCTATCAACTTCGTTCACCCGATGGATTGTGTTTTAGTGCTAGCGACTTCAGCACGAAACTATTATTCAGATAGATGGATACATAATAAATACCAAGATAATACTAAGAGATGCAATCAACCTTACCTTTTAGTTCCACTCCTCGTCTGTGGCTCATAAACGTTAAGAGCATAACGCAAAGCATTCATCAAAGTTCTGGTAATGAAGCAGTGGCCACGATAGTTGTGCATCAGACCAAAGCGGCTACCAATAGTAAGCAAAGTCTTGAAGTAGCTGGGCCAATCCAACGTACCGCTGACAAAATCTTCGGTACAGCATCCCACAGAGACAGCAAGATCCGCTTCACCGCACAGTATTACCATTTCAACCCACTTACGAATTGGGAACTATGTGTCATCTTTAGGAAAGGCCTCGGGCCAATGGTGACCTTTGGCTTTGACCTTCAACAAGACAACTAGGCGCCAGCTGGGAACGAGTTGTTTCAGTGCATTAATAACAAAAGAGTCATCGCCAGAAGCGAAATTAGACACAGGATTTATATCTCCAGTTGGATACAGACAAACGTGATTATCGCCGTCCTGTTCGATACCAACATATTTGGGAATTTTAGTCCCCTTGCGAAGTTCGTAACACAAGAACTACTGATACTTGATATTTGTGTTTTCATCTTTGATAGTCTCTTTAGCACTGTAAAATTGTTCTTCAAATTCGTTGTCAAAAACATCAGTAACAATGAATTGATCAGGATGTTTGAAGTATATTTGGCAAGAAAGACCAGCATGCCAGGCATTCAGGGTTCCCCACTGGTCGGGCGATAGCTCATCTCCGATAACAAGAGATTTACTACAATTCGGAATAAATCCAGAGTTAGGAATTGCCTTATCCCTGACAACTACTGGAAAATTATCCTTGGTATAACCAGTGCAAAGATCGGCCGCTTTATTACTGACTCGCGCAGTACGATAAGATAAATATGATGACTTGTCAAAATGACTTGTCATCCACTACTAATGGAACTGGAGCGGATGACATTTTGTTGGAAATCGGATATACTTGCTCCACCTCCTTTTAGTTCGTACCGACCTTTTCTTTGTTGTAACTCCAAATTTTCTAGTTTTCACTACAAGACAATGGAGGAAATCAATACTCCAAGCCTCATAATGGTGCAAGAAACCAACACAAGGTTCAGGACACTGATATGAACCTCACCATAGATATCGATGAATATACAGTCCGAGGCCCCCTTGAGTTCCGCCCCCTGCAACATCTGGGAATGTGAAGAATCTGGCTTTCTGGACTACTTTTACGCATACGTCACTGCTTCACCAACGAATGTCTTGGAAGGAAACATATCATACATTTCACCTAAATTATTAATGAAATGATAGCTCATCGTAAAAGAAAGAGAAGGGATTCAATCCAGCTCTCTTGAAATGGCGAAGCTGGCTCTGCACTATGGAATTTCTGATCGTGGTGTTCGAAAGATTCGTTGTCATGCGGAAAAAGACCAGATCTGAATCGGTGCTGGAATGAACATGGAGATGTTTCGACACTTTATTCATGTAGATTGAGGAGAAAGGTGAAGACTTCATCGAAGCTACCCGAGAAAGTTTGTTTCGTACTGGAGTGTCAGTGACGAAAGAACTTTGTTTTGCAAAGACGAAAACTATCCTCGAAGAAAGCAGTAACAGTCGCACCAATTGTAGTCGCACGAAAGTACTGATTGTAGCGACTGGGAAAACGAACAATTCAGTGTATTTAGAAGAGGAAGACAGAGGATTCTCTATATGGAGATTAATTTATTATTGTTACTTTGTCCTTCACTTGCTTTTTATTGTTCTCTTGGTGCGAAAACCTTGCCTATCTACAAAGGAAAACGCTTGGTTTGCTTAAAACATCTTTCTTTTTCTCAAAGATGATTCTTTCTGTTCTTCTTTGGCTTTTCATTGACGAATGTAACTATAATCATTTTAGTCATTTTCATAATTATTTAAGTAATTGACTAAATATAGGAATCTGGGAGTCTGGGAGGAGGGGGGGCGGAACTCAAGGGGGCGGAACTCAAGGGCCCAGAACTGTAAACCGTGTGTATAACGATCTACACAATTAATACATTAACTTTGGTCATACAAAGCACTCTTGAAAGTGAATTGGTGATGGTTTATTTTAGAATTAAAAAAAAGGACCAACTAAAAGGAGGCGGAGCAAGTAGTTATGATCTCCACATCTGCATCTTCATTTGCTTTCTGCTGGTTTTTGACACACCATCATTTTGCGGCGGTAAAAGAACGGTAAAAGAGGGTAAAACGAGGTAAAACTCAAATGGTTTTTTACTTCTCAAAGGAAAAAGGTAAAAACAACACAGCAACGCGATAATCGTAAGGAGTAAGCTTGATAGGTGTTACTCAGCTTAGCTTCAAGCTAATTACTATGGAATGATTGCTGTTTTCGTGATTTTCATCATTCGAAGCTATTTCGTCACAAGCTACAGTACTTCAATTTATCACTTAGATATCCACCTTCTCGTGATAACTGAGATAGCAACAGGTTTGGTGGTGACTCCACTCGTTCTGGTCCTCCTCCTGTTCTTAGAGACTCGATGAAGTGGTAATAGACCAGGAAAGCAACAATAATACCATGCAATGCAATGCAATGCTGTTCTTTAATCCTTGTAAGCTAAGCTACTTCCGACAGGACAGACAACACAACTTGACTAGGATATAGTCATCTAATTGGAGTGATATGATAATAATACAATCGTAATGTGCGATAGTCAATCATAGTTTAATTTACGATTCTTTCAATGGGAAATTCACGATCTGACAGACAGGTTGGATGAAGACGAAACAAATAAATGACATGATTGCAACAATATCTGTTCTTCTATCAACAGATTTGATTGCAAACACCAACAACACCAACCAAAACAAGAACAACAACCAAAACAACAACAACAACAACAACAACAACAACAACAACAACAACAAGTAGAGGGGAGGTTTGGATGAAGGTACGATGTTAGGCTGAAAGGGGTGAAAGGTTTGGTCAGATTGAGGAATCAATCTTAAGACATACTAAACAAGTAGTATAGAAAGCACTACTACTAGTAGCTACTGTTTCATAAAAATGACACAAAAGAATATCTAGGAAGTGAGGATAGAACAAGAAGAAGATCAATATTGTATATATAAGAAGATATTATCATATAGTAGCTACTCTATGCAGTAGATTGCAATAATACAATGAGAAAGTCCTATTATCCCTGCTACACGGCAGCAGTTAATGATAAGGATAATATATTCTTATTGCATAGTATAACACAAGCAGATATACAACTAACACACAAATACGAGAGCAATGGATAATAGGGTATTATCTACATATATTCCACGTTGATTGATTGATCATTAGATGGTATTATCTTCCGCGTTGTTGACAAAAGCAGAGACAAGGTATAAACAAACTCATTTTATTGCAAAGAAAAAGAGTGATAACTAATATCTTCATTCAACATCATTCCTATCATCTACAATAGGGATACTGTGAAACATGATCAAATTAGCTGCTGCTAATCATGTATAAATGATCTCTTGAGAAGTAAAATACATGATCAGCACTATCATCTTCTTCTTCTTCCTCCAGTAGTATATACTAACTAATATATACACAATACTATTATTATTATTATCCTGTTCGTTCTAATGACCTTGTAAGATCACCAGAGACAATAGTATCATCAGCATTAACTACTATCCTGACTGCTGGCAGTAGTCAAAGCATAATCATTACACATTGTTATTCATCACATGTTGAAATCTCAACAATGATACTTGTTAAACCAAGTAATTCATTATCTACAGTACTATATTACTATTAGGATTAAAGACGAAAGATCCAAAGATATGCAAGTGTTCATTATGAATTAAACTTGCTTTCAAGTCTTCTCTTGCTTTAGCAATATCATTATCATCTACTACTACTTGACGATCTTCTTGTTGTTGGTGTTGATATGGACTAGTTTTGTTGTTGGTGGTGTTGTTATTAAGGTTATTAGTATTGCATAAAAGAGGAAACATAATATCAACCGCCATATCTTGTTGTTCTGCAGTCATTGTACAGTTGTTATGATTAGCAACCAGCTCCAAGAGTTTCTTCATAGAAATGCCCAACTTCTTAGCTTCAATAATATATCCCAATGCTTGCATATCCACAGGTTTAGAACAAAACATATCTAAACCTGCTGCAAAGGCATCTTGCCAATCAGTCTTCAAAGCTGTAGCAGAGAGGCCAATAATCCATTGGTCAACAACTCCTTGGGGTAAGACTTCTGGAGGAGAATGAAGTAGCCAATCATGGAAAGCATGTAAGCAGGTCAAACCATCCATGACAGGCATGAGAAAGTCAAGAAAGACAAGGTCATAAGCATTTGTCTTGAGTAGATCCAGTGCAATGGCACCATTCAATGCTGTGGTTACTTGACATTTCTTCTTCTCTAACCAAATTGTCATGGCTTTCTGGACGGTCACACTATCATCAATAATTAATACTTGTAATATATCTTGCTTATGACTATTACTACTATAGTAAGGTGCAACGATCGATAAGCTATTGTTAGAATCTTTCCTAGTACTTGTCATGGTATTACTACTATAACTACCATCGTTACTACTATCTTGAAAAAAAGGTTGGGTAAGATAGATGGAAGGTTCCGTTGACAAAACTAGATCATTCTTGATATAATGTGGTAAGATAACAGAGCATAGTGTATCTTCTGACGAAGGATGAGATGCGGTAGTTAATGGGATTGTCTTGTCACTCTCTCCTAACATACTACCTGCTATACCACCAATACTTCAATAACTATCAGGTTTACTGCTGTCCCTTTCTGTGGATCTCTTCTCACTTGGAAAACAAATACTGGGTAGATCTAGTCCAATAGCAGGATAGTCTTCTCTTTCTTCATGATCAGTCTTACTATCTGTACAAGCGACCGATGATAGTAACTCAGGTTCATTGTTGGTTGCATCATCCATCTCAACTCTACATGGAATAGAGAAAGAGAATGTGCAGCCAGTAGAAGTAATGATATAGGAACTGCCTCCCAGCACATTCTCTAAAAGACTGCCCAAGGCAAAGAGATTTCCTCCGAAGTCTTCCACCTCTGCCTGCAGCATAGCCTCAGCAGCGATATCGGTACAAGCACCATCGCTGTTTACAGAGGAAGAGTCAAAAGACCGAGAAGAAGACGTGCTATCTTTCTCCGTAGTATGAAGCTTACTCACAATCTCCTTTAGGTTGCCAGAGTCACCGAAGAACTCCAACTCTGTGAGTAACATGCCCACTTTACCAAACACTACCGGAGGAGACGTAATCTCCACAATCGAAGTCAAGGTCTTGACAGCATTATCATCTTCGAGTAGACGAGTCAAATCCTCGATTGGGATGAAAGAGGCTTTGACACGCACCCAGTCAGCATGAGGCAGAACTTGACTCAGACTGGAGATGAGAACAAAGAGCAGGACGTCTGGATGAGAGAAATGTTTGCCTTTCAATAGAATGGATTTATCAATGGCCCAGAGCACATTCTGACTGCGTCCTAACCCCTTAGTGAGGCTACGCACTTTCTCATAGACTTTAAGCACATCGCATTGGATGAAGTCATAGGTTCCATCTGCCAATACTGACATGCCTGAGGTAATCTTACCCAATACTAGCCCCATCTCCACCAAGAGACTAAGTTGCTGCAGGGAATCTTGCAGATCAGAAATTAGATTGATACACGGAATATCAGGAGTATGTCCTGTACTTGAACAAAATGATGATTGGGATGGTCTTGCAGTTTGATAGATTTCTTCTTTCATTAAACCCGACTCTTTCAAAGCATCGGCCAATTCTGACGTGGTATCATTATCGATGGATACATCCGTTGTTGAGGAAGTAAAAGTTTTATAATAACCTCTGGAAGTTTGTGGAGAATACAGACTACGCGGTGTGGCACATTCTCTACTGCCGATCTCGCCTTCTAGTTTTGCCTTTGCCAAACCCTTGATCTCTGCTCTTAACATCTCCGTGACCAAAGTCAGAGACATCAACTAAAACATAGACACACATACACACACACAGACTCAGGCACAATGACAAGTCGTTATGGAGAACTGCATTGCAACATACCGGAGTGCGTAGATTGTGATTGAGCCCCAGCATCAGGTTGGCTTTCTGCTTGCGAAGCTGGAGATTGCGCAATCGGCGCTCTTTCACAAGATTGGAGACTGTGGCAGCCAGGTCGATCAGATTCTGACGATTGTCCAGGCTGACATAATCATAGCTGAGCACTCCCAATTTAAAGCCATCTATTATTATGGCAGCTCCGATATAGAAGCGCAGCGGCAACTGCTCTTGCAAGCCAAGCTTCTCTGCCAATTGGGTCAACTTGTCTTCTTCATCACTATTCAAGATGATCTTGATCTCATGAGCATCAGGAAACATGAGGTCAGCATCGATGGAGTCAGAGCGAGGGAGATTGGGATTGCTAATCTTTCCACCAACGCAAGACTTGATCCATTGACGATCATAATCAATGAAGGAGATCATTGCAATAGGAGCCTAGAAGTTATCGTCATCATCACATTTGTCAGCAATCAATCATGAGTCATATTGCATGTGATATAAAATAGTAATCATAAATTATTAGACTACTTACATGAAAGATACGTTTTGCTAAAGCTACAAATCGATCGAATTCAATATCATTACGATCAGAGTCGAGTACTTTGCATTGTTTTAAGATCAATAGTCTGGCCATTTCATTTGATGGTAAGGACATCACCCCCCTGGTATCCTCCCTACGAGAACCACTGTATATTACAGTAAATCACAGGAACTAATGGATACTAGCTGATAGGTAAAAACACTATTATGGATAATCCTGACCTGAGTTTAGCTATTCGCTGAAGTGATTTAGGAACAAGATCAGGAAGCATTTCCAATGTTAAATGCTGAGCATCATGGTCAGAATTGTCATTCTTAGATGACCATGGAGGTCCATCATCAGTGAAACTAAACGACATAATGTTGATCGATGTGCTTCATAAGTGTGTGATAATAAGATCAAGGCAGGATGAATCGACCATTCGAATCGGAGTTGGGGGAGATGATGGGGAGATGGCGAGGATGATGAGGAGTTAGGAGTGACGGGGACTATCAACTTCAATACACAGTGACGTTTGACAACAGCAATTGCATTCAACAACTCCGTCAAAACCATGAACAGTGAGACACGTCACGTCAGACACCTAAATACAACTTCACATTCTGCTCACGATATATTATGCTAAAGATAAGAGGGAAAGTCATCAGACAAGCACTAGCTTCGTGAGTTAAACTCAACTTCGTTTCTGACTGTGCACAACTCCAACTGTCAACTCCATCATGACATTCCTTCATCATGATGGTTCGGGTCAATAAACGAAAGATGAACCAAATCGTACAGCCTACTACAGTCTTTTGATTCTTTTTCTTCTCTTCTTCGTCGTGGTAGTAATAGTGTTTGTTCTTGGAGTGCAGCAGAGAATGGATCTCTAGGAGTACTCTTTCTTACCTATTGTTACTTGTCAATCATTCAATTACCTGCTTACTATGATGTCTTAGTCTACTCGAACGCTTTGTTCATATTCTCAGCGATTGGGTTAATGACTGTTTTCTTCTCAATGTGGATATCCTTCTTCTATCAGTTCTCTGCCAATCATCTACTTTCCGATAGTCAACACTGGCATGTCTATTGGAGAAGCATAGTCCCATGGATGCGAACTTATACTCTTTCCACAGAGTAGTACTTTGTCGTCGACCCCAGGTGAACTCATTGAATAAGAAGTACTTCATTTTATGAAGAAGAAGATAAAGGACAGAAATGTGAATGACACGACTTCTTTGTTGGTATCAAGAAAGAATGAATTAGTCTTCTTTGGTTATTTTAATGATTATATTCAGTATTCTTCTTCTACTTTGGTGTTGTTGAATATGATTGTGATAGTAGTAAGAGTACGCCATTAGACTCGACACACCATTGGATTGAAGAGACTTTGGGTAGCGATCACAGTAGAGTGAGTTCCTCTGCCTCTGGCATTCCATTCTGTGGCATTCTATTTTGTTTCCTTTCTGACTCATCATTCCTATTCCTATTGCATTCCATCTCCTATTCCGTGGATTCCACACAAAGAGTCCAGACTTCCAAATCAAAAAAGTGCGAAAAACCCGTTACCGGGACCACATTTTGTTGCTTTTGTTGGAAGGAAACACATTGAAAGTGAAAGAAGAAGTAGTGTATGTTTGATTGAAGTAGTGTACGTAGAAGAAGTAGGTGGTGTACAAGTATAATTTGACGTGTTCGGGTGAGGCAGCAGCTCGGGTGGAGCAACAATGCCCTGTGTCTCAGCTGCAATGCAGTGTGATCGACATGAACACCTACAATGTGGTGGACAGCGATTATTGTCCGATGGTCTCATCGACGAAAACATCTGTACAATACAAGTGTGAAAATAGTAGTAGTAGCAGCACAGGGACGTCCACGTCTTCTCCTTCCTCATCTCCCACATCCAGGAGCAGCTCATTGAGTGTGGCTGTGACGTCTGAGTAAGTGACGGGAGACTTCTCAGCACAGTGTCAGTGGTAGGAGGGATATCATCCGCTGGTGCTGTAGAAGGAGGAGGAAGATGCACATGGTAGGCCGCAAGACATGTCCATGCCTGCAACTGTTCCCCAAGACGAGGTGGTCGAGGTTCATCGCCGGCTGATGTGTCATGCCGAGGACATGGATACGAAAGCAGCTACCTTGTTGCATGTTTACTTGTACGACACTGTCCACCAACATAGTAATCGTGTGTCAGCAGAGATCTTGTGGCAAACCATGATCGAGAAGGATTATCGTTTACCTTCTCCCAACTTGTCTATGGGGGTGAAGTGGGCTTGTGGCTGTTTAATCTTGGGATTGAACTTGGGAGCTCTGTTGTTCATTTGTTTGAAAGGATTGAGTCGTGGTAAGGTTTGGCAAGGCACCACATTCGATCGCGTGTGATGCGTGTGGAACGAGCAATCAATAAGTTGGAATAACATTTCTACTCTGCTCTTCGAAGTCAAGAATTAATGATCACTCTGAATGGACAAGAATTTGTTTAACCTTAGAACCATTCGTCAAGACTAATGGCATACCTATCGCTCCTAACGCAAAACGCAGTTCTAACCATCATGTCACAGTAAATTCGTTGCATTTATAGCTAGCAGCGCTTTGCCACAAAAAATGTTAACTCTCTCACAATCATAGAGAACAGCTATAATAACAGGATGATAGCATATGGTAAAATTCAATTGCCTTTCTCACCAAATAAGACATGCTACTGCACGTCCTGATAGTAACTACTATAACACATCAACACAGTGCAGAATTTTCCGTACTGTTCGGAAATAATGAAAGACAACCAAGCACCGTCTAATACTGGATTATACAAATAAATAAAAAGGAAAGAAGCAAACCGACTCCATCCACTGATTGAACCTAAATACCAGAACACAAACACATAACAAAGCTACTACAATATCGATATCCAACTATCTAATGATCAGATTACACTCTTCGGTCAACTTCTCGTAAGTAGCATAGAACATCTCAATCGAAAATGGTTTCGGCATAAACGCATCCACACCAGCATTCAAAGCATCCTGCATTGTCTCATGGTCTGAGTTCGCTGAGACACCAATCACTAATTGGCGGAGCTGTCCTAAACTAACCATACGACATACATTTTCCATCATGCTTCTATCCATCACATCTGCACCAGATGCAATATTCTCACAGGCTGTACTACACAATCCGCAATCACGTTCAGCATGCACCGCACCAGAAAATCGAGCAATCATAGCATGCTCAAAAGCTCTCAAGCGACGAGTGGCTTCTAACCCATCCATCACAGGCATCTGAAGATCCATCAATACCACGTCAAACAGAGTACCATTAGATGATAACCTCTCCCAAATAAGCTTCAATGCCACATCACCATTCTCCGCTATCGTTATGTGATGGCCTAAACGGCGCAACATCATCGACACCATCTTTACAGTGGCCGTCGAGTCATCGACCAACAAAATAGTAAGCTCTTCTGCTCTCACATTACCTTCATCGGCGTTCCCATCATCCATGTCAAACATACGCAAGGTGGAAGCTATAGACACAAACCGCTCTTCTTCACTTCCTCCATTAAAACCTACACCACGTCTCTCTGAGTCACTATCACTTCCTTCTAACCCGCAAGCCTCCCATATAGTTGAAAGTGAGGCCCGCAGAAAGTTTCGACGAGAAAAGACCGATTTACGAAGCGAACTGCCTGCGGTCACCACATCGGGACGATATGGAATCGAGAACCAAAACACACTCCCTTGCTTGCCATCTCGACGATGAGCCACGCCATAAGCACCATTCAACGCATCCACGCGACGAGCCAAACTGTACAAACCCAGTCCTGTCCCTCCGGCTAAACGCTGAGCTTGTTTGAATGGATTGAACAAGTTGGTCATCGCTTCCTCTGATAGACCGATTCCCTCGTCCTCGATCTCGATACGAAGGAAGCTTTCACTCTCACACTTGCCCTCTTTTCTATCTATCTCATGGTTTTGATCATTGGTTTCATTTGCATCCATCGCCGAAATACTGGGTTGCATCAACACCGTGGGAAATATCTGAGATGAGGATGCTCTCATTCGGGGAGATTCAGATTGAGAGTTCTTTCGAGGAGAGAGTACACAGCTTGGATCATTTACCCCAGAGATATCCGTCATCACCCGCAAATCACTCTTCGTACTCACAGTTGACAACACCTTCAACATCACTTTCACCTCGCCTCCACTCGAATACTTCACGGCATTGCTCAATAAACACAAGACATTCTCTTGCAGCCATTGCTTGTCAGTGATGATATGAGAGCAGATCTCTTGCGGCGGCGGATCCAACACGATCGACACTCGCTGCTGAATATCCTTCATGCAATTCAAAGGGAGAAGCAAGGTCTCCAGCAGATCAATTGTTTCAAGCTTCGGCACCAGCTTCAGACCATTCGATGCTTTCGTGCAGTCTAGACAACGGTTAATCGTCATCAACATGAACGAGTTCGTGTTGCGAATGTTCTGGACACAATTCAGGACCGACAGAATATTGTTTTCCATTCCATTCACATTGCCGTCTCTGATATTCTGCTGGCATTCCAAGGCGATGTCAGAGATCAACTCGATGGCACTCAAGAATGACATCAGAGGCTGTGTGAAAGAAACGTAGATGTTAACAGACAGTCAAAATCTTAGTCATTGTATAGAATCTCATAAAGCATGGTTGAATAACATTACTTACCGTTTTCAAGTCATGGGCCACATTTGCAATCATGTGACGTGTTTCCGAGGCATGCATCATCTGATTTGACATCTCTTCCTTTTCTTTCATGACCTTCTGCAACTCCATCATAATGGATGACATGCAGGTATTATAACGATACGTCTCATAGATTAAGAAGAGACTAAGAAGGCTATAAATGCCCACATCTTGGTATTGTAGTTGATCATCGCCTAAATATACAGCAGTAAACAATGCTGCAATAGTCATCGCCCAAATACCTAAATACAACTTCACATTCTGCTCACGATATATTATGCTAAAGATAAGAGGGAAAGTCATCAGACAAGCACTAGCTTCGTGAGTTAAACTCAACTTCGTTTCTGACTGTGCACAACTCCAACTGTCAACTCCATCATGACATTCCTTCATCATGATGGTTCGGGTCAATAAACGAAAGATGAACCAAATCGTACAGCCTACTACAGTATAAGCTCGCATCCATGGGACTTTGCTTCTCCAATAGACATGCCAGTGTTGACTATTGGAAAGTAGATGATTGGCAGAGAACTGATAGAAGAAGGATATCCACATTGAGAAGAAAACAGTCATTAACCCAATCGCTGAGAATATGAACAAAGCGTTCGAGTAGACTAAGACATCATAGTAAGCAGGTAATTGAATGATTGACAAGTAACAATAGGTAAGAAAGAGTACTCCTAGAGATCCATTCTCTGCTGCACTCCAAGAACAAACACTATTACTACCACGACGAAGAAGAGAAGAAAAATCAAAAGAATGTCGCCGACCCCAGATGAATTCATTGAACAAGAAGAACTTCATTTTATGAAGAAGAAAAAGAAAAAGGACGGAAAAAAATGTGAACAACGATGACGACTTCCTTTTGTGCCAAGTAAGAATGAATTACTTTGGCTAGTTTATGATCTTCTTCTTCTCCTATGGTCTTGTTTGAATATGATTGTGATAGTGGACCATTGTCTCATTGGACTCTACACCCCATTGGAATGAACAGACTTGGAGACTTGAAGACTTTGCGTAGCGACCCCAGTAGAGTTCATGGAGTTGGAGTTCTAGTTCTGTGTCTAGACTGCTAGGTTTCTGATGACTCTGACTTATCATTAATGTCTACTTTCCAAAAGTGGACATTAAAACCCAATCTTCTGCCTGCATAAAAATCAGGAAAATTCCAATAATATTCCTGCTGCTGGCATTCCCTCTTCATGTCGTTACCTATCGTTCTGATAATAAGTTGAGTATAGAGGGAGGAGCTGATTTTCTTAACAACAGCGAAGATATTAGACTATCTCGTGCTTTACTTCAAATCCCTGGCATCGCAATCAACCTTTATTCACCAGTGATGAGATTGCTCAATCCCTCAATCACCGAGGAGCAAATGACAGCGATTTTGAATAGAGTTTTGACTCGCGGATTTGATGTATTGGTGGCAGTGTTATGAGCTGTACCCCAACTTTAGATTTGGACCAATGCTAAGTTTCAATATTAAATACTAGTATGTAATTGGTATAAATGAATATTAAATACTGGGAGGGCGTTCCTGCATTTGGTGAAGTTTCTGCATGAGGTTGGCCATGCATTTACTCCATTCGTTATGAAAGAAGATCATCCAGAGATAGAGGCAGTGAATGATGTTTCAGATCCTGTACTTAAAAGTAGGTGCATGGGAGATTATGATAGCGCGGTTGAAGAAGCAATTTTTGGTGGAAGAGTCACAGCCGCCAGTACAACAACACAATGGGCAACTGATGGTCCTTTGCATCTTCAAGTGCGGAAATTTCCGGATTTACCATTAGCCAAGGCAACTCTTATGGTGTATATACTTCCTGACGATATTGAAACAAAATGAACGGATCTTGCAAATTGGGCGGCCAATAGCAATAAAGATATTGATGCAGCTCCGTCTTTACTCATTCATGCAGATGTGCTAACTTTGATTGCAGGATATTTTGAAGATACTAGGGAAAATGCTGAGAAACTTATCTTTTCCAAGAAAAGCAAGAGGGCACTAGTTGGAAGTGATCTAACAGAGGGATATATTGAAGAAGACTACGACGATTTATTTGATGAAAACAGCGCTGAGTATCAAGATCTCGTCTCAAAGGGTCTTGCACTTTCTTCCGCACAATATCTACACCGTTGTCGCACAGGAGCAAAGTACTAAATATCTACAGTACTTACTATGAAGGTGAAGTAACGAGTTTTGCACAATTTTCAAATCTACAGTAATATCGAATATTTTAGTGAATACTAAATAGGGTCTATGTTATGTAATTCTTTAAATGTTTACTTCTTTCATTTTATAGTACTTAACTAGTGGTCCTGTGGTGGTCATATTATTCAATATTTTATCTATAAGGTGCTTTTGTGAAAAGGTCAGGAGAGGTTGCGGTATCCACTGTAGGTGCAATCCCGGCGATCATATTGTATTGCACGGATAAGAAAACCTGCAACTAATACATAGTATTTCTCGACTTGAAGTGCTTGCTGGTGTCTGATCCTACAATAGAGAAATCTGCAATTTGTTGTGATGTCCATGTGGGCTCTCTAGCTGATCCTGCTGAAGCTCAAGGATTCGCTCATTTTCTCGAGCATATATTGTTCATGGGAACAGAGAAGTACCATGTGGAGAATGCCTATTCTGCCTTTCTTAAAAGTCACGGCGGTGGCTCCAATGCCTGCCTACACAGACGATGAGAATACCGTCTATTTCTTTGATGTCTTAAGTGATCACTTTGAAGAAGCTTTGGATCTCTTCTAAACTTTCTTCAGATGCCCTCTCTTCGATGAGTCTGGTGCGATGATAGAGATTCAAGCTGTGGATAGTGAAAATAGCGAAAATTTCCAGGTGGCTGGCTGTTGGGTGGAGAGAAACCAACCATTGCTGACTTAGTTGTGGCTTTGCGTATTGAATGGCTGGTTACTCCAGGTGTCAATCATGGTATCGACTCCAACCTCTTGGAAAGATTTCCACATATGAAAGCGTACGCTAACGCGGACAACTCTGGGGAGAAGGCATTGATTGCGTCCTTCCTCTGAACGACTTCTGTCTGGGCAGTGTAAAAGTTCTTGACTGCATCCAAGACTCCCAATGGAAAGAGAGCAGCAAGCCATGGGTAATCGCTGTACTAAGAGATACAATTCATTTACTCACAAGTCGCATTGGGTCCTCTCCTGACTTTGCCTTGACCTTGAATTATGCCTGCATTCTCCAGCGACTGCGGGTTCCTGGGAGTCAAGTGACAATGAAAGCGAAGATAGCCTGCAGTTTGCTGCGCAAGGAGTTTGTTCACTTTCTGGACACAGAAAGAGCCTCTGATGTGGTACCTATCTTTGTCTTCGATGCTTCGAGGTTGTCAGGCTATTTGCCACCTCAATTCACTGCCTCACAATATATCCAGCCCGACTCGTCGTGGATAGATGGGAACTGTTCCAAGGTAGAGATCGAGGCAACAACCGTCTTCTCTTTGGATAGCAACAATCATATATATCGCATCGAGATGCAAAGAGACATGTAAATCCATCTCCACAGTTGTTCATGACCTGCTTTGCCTCTTATAGAGTTCACCAGTTTATTGATGACCACGGGCCTCAGCATTTAGAGTGTACCCCTCTGAAAGGATAATAGACCATTTATTTTCAATGGATAAATGCGGTTGTCATTGTCTAAGTAAAAGGCGACCCAACCGCTGATTTCCAGCCGATGACAGCTCACAGAGACACCTGTACTGCCAGGGCTCAGCACTATTGCACCATGAGCGAGAGCCTCTAATCGTCCTGCGGCCTTTAGATACTCCAAAATAAAGAAAGGCAACCGATAGCTGGGGAAGCCATTCACAGCAGGTATCTCCACCAAATGGTTATCGAGAAGTGTGCCTTTGAAGAGAACCTTGGAGATAACCACACTGCCTGGAGTATTCAGACAACCATTAGCGCGGTATGATTACCATGCCTCGGTGCTGTCCCAGATGAAGACATCATTCGTAGAACATGGAAGTAAATTTAAGCCTACCAGTCAGTCAGGTCACAGGCAAACTGCCATATTTGGAGAGTTTGGCTGTTTCGTACCGTGCTGTGTTGTTGAAGGTTTGGTGAGTTGTTGAAGGTCGTAAGCAGCGAACTCAACATTCTTTTATGCATCATCACACAGCACAGCATATAATACACCAACAATTATACCAACTGATACCTCACTTGTTCGAGTTTCGTAAATGGTCGAGAGAATTGTGGCATTGTGAAAGATCATCGCAATCGTTCAGGAAGATCCACAGAAAGGATATACACTTGCCACCCCACAGCATATACACTTCTTATTTCATCTTTCTGGATAGTTCCATGTATTTCACCTTCTGGAGCCTCTTATAGTTGACACAAACTTTACCAAAACTTCCTTCCCAATACCCTGTTCCTTTCATATACATATAGATAACTCTGTATCCTATCCCACTAATCTCTCCATTTTGCAACTTGCTCCATACACACTTCTCATCACCTTCTCTCTTATCCACCAAAAGCAATCTTGACATCTCTTCCTTCCCTACTATCACTTCTTCATACAAACACACTTCTCTCAACCTTGGATGATGCTTCACTGCTAACACACTCTGCTGTCCTGCACCAGGTATCTTCAACTCTTCCAACATTTCGCAACCTCTAATCAGTGAAGCTGCATTGCTCTGGTGCATGTCTCATGCCAAATAACCGTAGCCTCTTTAGCCATAACCATACTCCTTTAAGACCGATAACCTCTTCATCAAGATTAACTGTCAATTTCTTCAAACGAGGAAGTTCCTTCACTGCTTCGATTAACATAGATTCTGACATCATCCCATTCAGATCAGTGAGATAATGGGATAGCTTGGACTTCATCAAAACCCAGTCATCATGTTGTTGCACAAAGTTCCCACAGAGGGGTTTATTGGATACCTTCAGCTTGCATTGACTTCTTTGTATTGCAAGACACATACACTCCAAAAACTCATCCTTTTCCTCTCTCGAATATCGATTGATTGGTTGCAGCAAGTAATTTAATTCATTTCCATCATTTATATTAATGGTGATTGTTTCAAATCTGAAAGGAAAATAACGAAAGGAGATGAAGTTGGAACATAAATCATAGAGTTGACGCAGCTTCTATATAGAAAACCCATCAGATGAATTAGATGTCAATAACCTCAATCTCTTCAACCGTGGACAAGATCTTCCCAATGTAGACAAAAGCTCTCCTTCCATATAATCTACTGTACAACAAGAGTTAGAAGTACAAAGTACTTCCCACCTGTAGTGACTCTAAATACTCTCCAACAGAAGATAAACATTCTAATAACTTCTGCTAGGAGATGTGAGTAACCAGCAAACCCAACCTCTTCAGAGGAGTTATTTTCTGATGTAGCATGTTCATTGTTTCATCCACACTTTCTTTGCTCATACCACGAAAAGATAATTCCAAGTCTTCCATACTCGAGACATGGTTAGCGAGGAATTGGAGAATCATACTCACGGTGGAAGCAAATGCAGAAAGGAAGGGGCCAGAAATTAATGAAAATATTGTGTAAGGTATTGGCCTTTAACCCTCTTCTCAAAGCGGAGAATATCAATGAATTAACTAACCTCACTGCTTTCATTCGATCCAATACAGCACATTCCTTCCATATGAATGCACTCTCTAACAAACAAGTGCAACCTCTATCGCGAATAACCACCAACCCTCCCCCTAAACCATCACTTCCATCTCCACTGCCAACTCAACCACCACCACCACCACCACCACCACCACCACCACCACCACTACCACCACCACCACCACTACCACCACCACCACCACCACCACCACCACCACCACCACTACCACCACCACCACCAC